>CM041786.1:47337666-47424447 GCA_023375725.1 Nephotettix cincticeps | reverse complement strand
ATGCAATTTTTAAAAATTTCTAATTTTATATTTCATTATTGGAATCAGCGTAAAAAGCTACATAATTAAGTTCCTTAAAGTTTTTCTCTATCTTCAATGGTTACCGAGATATTAAAAAATCTAAACACAGTACGTTGTATTGTGGGGCTCCAATGTTAATCTTATGGAGGATAGGGAAAAATTAATATTTCCCAGATTAATCAATATTTTTGGATAAAACTTGATATTTAGCTTCATGTGGTTGAGATCTATCCATTTATCTTTAAAAATCATAGTTTATGTGTTTATCATGGCAGCAAACCTGCATACTCTTTTCCCATATTAATCATATAGGGAATAGGCAAACTCCTTTATTTATGGACAGATGTTGATGAAAGTTGGTATAAATGTTAAGATAAAATTATTCATGGTAGAAATTACTACTTTTAGTGTTCCTCACAGCAGCTAAACTGCACACTCTTTCCCATGTTAATCTTATGGAGAATAGGCAAATAATTCTTATGTTTTTGGACTTATTTTTATAAAACTTGTCATATATTAAATTATTGATTTGGAAATTCGCTGAGTACGCAGGTCTGCTGCGACGGGGGTATTTTTAGGTACCCATAGGGCAAAAACAATAGTCGTTAATGATTGTTTATATATATATATATATATATATATATATATATATATATATTGGATTACAGCGAAGTCTTTAGAAAACAAATATATAAATTCCGTATTTGATTAAAATAATTTTGTATTTACTTTTCCCTGGTTAGATAATGGATATGTCTAAAGGGAATATTTTTATATTTTTAGTTCCCCTAAATAGCTGTCCTTATAACCAAATGACGTTACTAACTATATGACATCTCTGTTTCAAATTTTGGTCGCGCAAATTGCCAACCCCTCCAGAGCTAAGACATATAAAAACGTCAAAACGTATAAAAATTAAATTATCTTTGATTATAGAATTTAGGGATTAGATATAGACCATAATGGTTGTGGAATAATTTGTACATGTTTTGATTTTGTTGAACTGTTTATAGTATGGACTAAGCTTTCTACAGAAAGGGTTTTTCATCCAACAGCTGCCGATATCAGCTGTCGACCTGTACAATACATCTGGAAACTCCAGATTGGCGTCTGCACCACAACTGCCAAATGTTTTTGTTGATTTTGCGTGTAAATTGAAGCAATAACTTTTCACTGCATCGGAGGAGAATTTCAAAATGGCCGGTTCACTTGCGTTATCCAGGATCTCCTTGCTGCCAAAAAATGGCTTAGGTGAGTTAATTTTATACCTGTAAACAACTAAAACCTCTTTTACGCTAAACCTAAGCTAAATGATATCAGGAATGTGGAGGTCTTTCAAGGGTAATGATTTGGAGTTTCGTTATGTAAGATAGAGATTTCCTATCTTAAAACTAGGGTTCCATATATTTTTTTTCAGTTAATCTTATACATTCCTATTTCCAAACAAAATGTTAGGTTTAATTAGGTTAGGTTTAACTTATTTTGCGGGCAGATTTAGTTAACTCATCAATTAAGTAAGAATTTTGTTGACCTTGAACTAAAGAGAAATTTAATTGGTATTAAGGTTAAGACCACAATCTTAAGTAATGGGCAGATAACATCCTGGGCCTAGCTGCTTTTGTTATTTGTGCAGCCAGGCAATTATAATTTTGACAACAGGACATATGACTCCACTGCTTATATAAAATTGACTGGAACTTATTATTGTTACGTAGTCACCAAACCTCTTAGGTTCAAAAGGCGGAGGCGTGGATATATGTTGTATATTTACAATAAATTTGCATCCTCTGTTTGTAAGGAACACATAGCTACAACCATATGTCTTTGCTGTGAATGCCAAGGAACAAACATGGAAGATTAAGAGGAAAAGAAATAAAATAACCCTCCAGGTGCTATTGGCTTATAATAAGTCAATTTGAAAAATAGCCATAGCTCCTCTTCATAATCGCCAGAATCAGTTATAATTTAGATATAGTATTGAAGTTAATTATATCCTCATCTAATTTTGGCAGTAACAACACTCGGGCAGTAACACTCAAGTTATTGAGTTTGAAAAATTTCACATTAAAACCTCAAAACGATCTTTTTGTGAGTAACAATCAACAGACGTCTACATAAGCTGTTGTTTATTATATTACATTTGAAATGTTGACTTCATATAATTATTATTTTCTTTTTATGATGATTTCTTTCATGAAGAGGTCTTATGTATTTTTGTTAACACCTATGTTTTTTTGGAGCTGTTTTTTTAGTTGTTGTAAACCTTTGACAGTGTTATTCGTATACTTAAAGTTTGTTAATTATTTTAAAGCTATAAATTGTTAATCAGTAGGGCACAGGCCTATTTCAATAACAATATTAAATAAATAACTTTATTCGCCACATTTTTCAAAGTAAAACATTTTTTTGGTCTTATTTCTAATTTATATATTTTTTTATCTAAAACAAAAATTAACTTCAGTTAGTTTAATGATATACAAAATGAGCGAACTAGGCTGATTTTGTGTGATTTAAGCGGGTATGAGTGTAACATTGTTGAACATGTTTGCTGATAAAGGTCCGTGAAGTATAGGTCTCAGTAGGACCCTAAAAGTAGCTTGTATCTAATACTTATTTTGTCAACAGTTTTATTTATTTTTTTATTTTATGGGGAAAAATTTCGCTTATACCCTCCACCCTGCAACATTTGACTGATTCTCTCGTACAACGCTGGTGGAAATACGAGGACTTCTAAATAGAATTGTGGAATGTCAACGATCGGTGACAGCCGTACCCGAACAGTGCTGAGCACGTCACCGATCAGTGGCAGCCTTAACGAGTGTGTTAAAGTGTCCAATTACCAGGAACATTAATATTATTTTTGACATAAAATTTGTTATTGATGTAAAAACCCTTTACTTTTGTATATATTTGTTTCCGTTATTAGGTTTTTTATAAGTTATATCTTTTGGAACTCTGATTAAGTTTTTTTAGTACATGTAGGCTAGACAGCCTTCAAAGTTTTATTTTTTATTTTTGGCGATGATACTTATACACCATTACACCATTGTTGTGGAAAATAAAAGAACTATTATCAAATTACTCTATAATTAATACTGAGCACATTTATGTAACCTTATTGTGCTTTACATTTTTATACTTAATTTTTTTTATGCACCATATTCAAGCCTGCACTGATAAATCAAATGTTGATGCATGGAACTCAAGCTAAATAAACTAGCCTAATGAATTGTTTACATAAATAACAGCTCTGTGTAATGGGTAAGCTAGTATTTATTAAAGAAACCTAGTTTAACACTTATAAAACTTGAAAAGAGTCAATAGTATATAGAACTTGGAAAATTAAACAGATGATTGTTGAAGAAATCAGCACTGGTAAATCAATTTATTAATGAGTTTTACTAATAATAGAAAATATGGCATATATTTAAATCTAATGTTTAAGGAATAAGACTGGCAAGTTTGTTAAAAGTTAAAATAGATCAAAGTCCCAATAATCGCTTGCTAATCTTGCATTTTGACCCTTTTAGCGAATTCCCCATAGGGAAGAAGCTATTACCGTAGGTCTCATTGCAAGACTTAAGCCTGGGACCATGTTATTTTTCGTCTTTAGGTACCCAGAGACCAAAAGCAAAATCTAATATATATATAGATATATTCTTGAAGATGGGATGATTCCCGAAACATGTCGAAGAAATAATTAAAATGTTTTCTAAGGGTATTCGGTTGACTTATTTAAAGATAATTATATTAGTAGCCCTACTTGATGAACTAAATAGTGAAAAAAAAAATATATATATATATATGTGTGTGTGTGTGTGTGTGTGTGAACACGATAACTCTCGTAAAAATGGCCCGATCGAGACGAATTTGGTAGAGACGTGTATTCCTACATTTGCTTGGATGAGTTTGTAAATCAGACATATGGGTCTACAGGAACAGGTAGTTTCGGGGAGGTTTTGTACTCAAAAATTGGGTTTTTTGCGTTTTTCATGTGTAATTTAAAAAATGTTTAAACTTTATCTTTCATTATTAGAATCAGCTTAAAAACTACACAATTTAGTTCCTTAAAGCTTTTCTCTATCTCCAAAAGTTACCGAGATATTAAAGTCACAGTACGTTGTATTTTGGGGCTCCAATGTTAATCTTATGGAGAATAAGGAAAAATTAATATTTCACTTATCAATCAATATTTTTGGATGAAACTTGAATTTAAATTCATGTGGTTGGGATCAATATCTTCATGCTAAAAATCATAGTTTATGTGTTCCTCACAGCAGTAAACCTGCATACTCTTTCCCATGTTAATCTTATGGAAAATAGGTAAATAATTCTGTTATTTATAGACTGATGTTGATAAAACTTGTCATATATTATTATTATATTATTGATTCGAAAATTCGCTGACTACGCAGGTTTGTTGTGACACAAGTTTATTTTGTTTTAGAGTTTTCCCCATTAGAAAATAGTTCTTCAACCAAAATACTTGGATCATAAAATAATCGCTGAACATTAATGAATTGGCATTGAATGAATATTTTCAGGCAGTGTTGGGGCAAGTTTAACCCAAGTGAGACATTTTGCTGATGCTCCGCCACCACAAACTAAGGTAACTCATGTTCATTTAGAAGTATTATTACTGGTGTCAAGGGTTTAATTTTTTTTAACCCTTCGCATGCTGAAAACGGATATATCCGTTTGACTGACTAAGACCCAAACACTAAATACGAATATATCCGTGTACAAAGTTCTTCACAGTCTGTGTATAGTTGTAGTTCACCAAAGCTCCGCTAGAGTGCAGGAGCTTCTGGGTTGTTTATTTATAGATACTTAGAGCATAAAACTGAGCGCTAGGTCACGTGACTGATTTGGGGAGGGGATTCAGCCCCGCTCTGCCGCACATTATGTCTCAGTTGCTGCTTCTACTGTGCTGAATATGGATTTATCCGTCAGTCATCTTACAACTATCGACACGACGCATCTCAGGCAGGTGGATTTTCGTTTTTGCGATCAAGATCAAACAAATATTGTATTGATTTGTACTCATAGAAAACACTTCATTTTGTTTAACCTTCACTAAAATTTTGCACTGTATATTTCAATTTCAGTCTGTATGTGGATTTTCAAGAAACATTGCTTTTTCCTTATTTTTTTATATTATTAATTTGTTATGAATGAATAAAAAACATTTCTTTTACTGTTTTTCTATTTACTTTTACCTTACAAAACAGAAACTAATACAGTGGAACTTGGTTATAACGTCATTGAAGGGACCACACAATTAATGACGCTATATCAGAGTGACGCTATAAAAGAGGTTACATAATGTTAATTTAAAACCGAGGAAAAATAGGGAAACACATTTTTTACATGAAATTAAGTCATTTAATGAAGGTAATTTGAAATACACCGTAAGTTCATGTTTATGACTGACTGACTACTATATAAAAAATCGAATTTGAAAATATTGCAATGAAGTTCAGCTTGGTGAATTCAACTGTTGGTTCGATTTTAAAAAACAAGCCCGAACACACGTCTGCTATCTTACGTCCCTCCTCACACGCTCTTATAACTCACACCTTTTCTTCAGCAAAACCTTTCTCTTCACACTTGCCATTATTTTTCAATACTGTATTCGTAGATTAAAATAACGAAAAACAAACTGTAAAAGAAATACACTGAACTAACGATATCTACACGAACTGTAGGTACGTACGAACGGCATCACAGTGCTTAGACGCGACGTGAGTCACTGACACTGACCTTGATGACGGCGACAGCGGATATAGGGTAGGGGGAGGGGGTTGGGGTGGTTAGCGGTAAGACAGCAATAAAATGCCGTTTCTAAAAATAGAATGTAGCTAAACAATAGCCGCAGCCCTCACGTTGCACCACCGACCGAACTTTCTCTATTTAGCTATATGTTGCCTTCATCTCGGCCCGATTTTCTTGACGTTATATAAGAGGTTTGAGAATTTACTGACGATATATCCGAGGTTTTTTCCTATGTAAATACATATAGTTTGGCCGTACCTAAAAATAAATGACGTTATATCCGAGTTGACATTATGGCCGAGGCCGCAATAACCGAGTTGCACTGTATTAGCTTTAATAAAATAATTTCTTTTCTTTTTCTCTAACATAGTGTTTAAAGGTATTTCCACATATTAAGTTTAGCATGCAAAGGGTTAACATATTGAGATATAAAATGTTCAACTTGTACATGTTTAAATATTAAATGTATTGAAGTCAAAATAGCCTGTATGGAATCTCCTTTTAACTTAGCATTACAATGATCGTAAGTATAAGTAGTTATAACAATAAGTAGTTATTAGTATTTTTGACTATAAAATTCTGATTGGCTGCAGATAGCCAAGTCAGAGACATAAATAAACAGATCATCATTATTTTTTCTTTGCTGTTGCTCAGTCAATAGATTAAAATAAATTGTATCATTGATACATGTTTTCACAGAGTTTCCAAGAAACTTAGAAAGTCGGCAAAATTGGTGTAGGGTCAAGGGAAGCCAGGGAAAATGTCATAAAAATTTAAAATTCAGGAAAAAAATAAAAAACAGATAACGTTTGCACACCGTCTTTTGAATCTTGTACTAACAACAACCTGTGCCTAATGAATTAACTACCATATATTGAAATGACTTTTTGCTAAAAAATTAGAAAAAATTGTCTTTCAAAGGCCAAATTTTTTAAACTGTTGTAAACAGGCAAGAGAGAGGTCTGTTAAAAACAGATCTCTCTGAAATAACATTAAATTCTTATGTTATTTATATGAGATTAAAACCACTACAAAACAATAGATTTTAATTAAAACGATTAGTCAATTAAAACTGATTATTTTACAGTTTTAGGTGTTGTAAACAACACCCTTATAATAAAAATATTGAAAAAAAAATATTGAGGGGAATATGCGATTAAGCTCACCCTTGTACCAAATTTAATGAAAAACTGAACATCGGTGTGGTCTCAAGTTCAGTGCACATACGTCAGTTTGGAAACCACTTTTATTTATTCAAGGAGCCTGAAAAGGATATTTCCATCCTCAACTCAAATTTGAATATTAAAAAAAAAATAGCTAACCAGTAGGCTACAGTGAAGCACTGTTCATCCTGATCCGAATCATCTGGATTGCATATTAGGTTTTAAAAATATGTAATAGCAGTTAAAATACGAGTTTTATAAAGAGTATCTTCAGAATGTCTGAAGTAACTGCATGACGCAGTTTGCAATCGCTGTTCGTGGTGGGTATAACTAACGATGATTGAATAAGATGAACCCACACCCATATGTTGCTTTTTTAACCAAGTGGAACGGTGCTGACAAGAGTGCGGCAACTGATATTGTTAGAATATTTCTAATAATTAAACTTCATTTGAGAAATGATACATTTAAATAAAGGAAAAATAAAATAAATACACGACTAGCATAAACTAAAATAATATAGAACTTGAACCTTGAGTAATATGTAAACAAAAACATAATAATAATGAGTCAGCTGTTTAAGTTAAATTCAAATTAACTTTCCTCTGACACTCCCTCAAAGTTAATTTTAGAAAAATCACTTATCCAGCTGGTCAACGCTTTAAAAGAATGACCTGGCAGGCTCTTCGTTAAAATGTCAGCAAGCTGCCGTCTCCGTTCAATCAATGATCATTAATTTAATCAATGATCAATGTGAATAACTCCCGATTCACCTAGATTCACTTTTTCTCTAATGAAATGGTATCGTACATCGATGTGGTTACTCTTGAAATGAAACACCGGGTTCTTAGCTAGGTACACAGCTTTCAAAGTTGTCAATGTACAATTTAGGCTTCACAACTCCCTCTGTAATTTCATCCAACAACTGTTTGAGCCACACAAGCTGCTTGGCTGCCTCACTTGCTGCCACATATTCAGCTTCCATAGTAGAAACAGATATACACTTCTGCTTTTGACTCAGTCGTGGAAGTGTACTGCCCGTGTAAATACAAAATCCACCTGTTCGAGAATGTCTTGATTTTTCAGCTGCATAATCTGCACCGCTGAAACCCAAAGGCTTCTTCTTTTGACCACTTCTGTATGTTAAACTAAAATCCATGGTTCCTTTAAGGTGTCGGGAGATCCTCTTAACTTTCTTCCAAGATACTTCAGTTGGATGTTCCACATTTTGCGCAGCCATTCTAACAGCATATGAAATATCCGATCTAGTACCAGAAGACAGGTAAATCAAACTCCCGATTGCTTCACGATAAGGTACCTCCTTATCTAATGGTTTTACATCACAATCATTTCCACTAATTTCAGTAGGAGTCTTGACAGGATTGGCATCAACCATTCCATATTTTTTCAGCAGCGTCTCAACACAGCCTTGCTGACTGAGAACTATGTCTCAAATGAATACCTGAACTGAGGTCATAAAAATGTTATTTTATATAGTTAATTTAATCTACATTGATTTAGTTCCCTTCAAAATACTCCCCACCTACTGCAATACACTTGTTCCATCTTCTTTTCCACTCCTCGAAGCACTCTTGAAAGTAATTTGCAGTTAGGCTTTAAGATTCCTCGTACTTTCTTATTTAACAGTCTCCACATCTTCCCAGTGCTACCCCCTCATCACATTTTAGCATTTAGGAATAGATCATAGTTGAAGGGAGCAAGGCCTGGTGAGTAAGGAGGATTGTTAAGGACGATAATGGAATTTTTGGATAGAAACTGGCAAACAACCAATGCCGAATGTGCAGCGCGTTCTCATGGTGAAGGATCCAACCATTATTTTCAATCAAATGTCGTCGCACACGACTGACGTGATGTCTTAAAAGTCTGAGAACTGTAAGGTAGGGTGTAGAATTTACTGTTTGACCTTCAGGAAGAAACTCATGATTAACAACACATTCAATATCAATGAAAACCAAAAGCATGACTTTGATCGGCTCATTGCCTTGCGATTTTAATTCAGGTTCATACTCATAAAACCACGATCAGTTACACCCTATTTAGGAATTCAACATAATTTTCATCTGAATTTTTCCAGTCAGTAGCTCATTCAACTCTTCTCAACTTTTGTTCCAGCGTCAATAGCTTTGGCACGATTTACAAACAGACCCCAAAATCTTTTTTAAAACCCAAATGTTTGGTTAAGACTGAGTGCATTTTCCTAAATTCAGTTTATCTGCTATCATTCAAAGAGTTTTTTTGGCTATAAGTAAGGACCAGAGCCTGCACGCAATCAATGTTTCCATCCACATAGGAGGTTGAAGGTCATCCCGTTCTTGCATGATGCTTGGAGTCTTGTCGACCATCTTTAAAGCACTTAATCCATTTAAAAATGGATGTTTTCTTTAGAGTATTATCACCAAAAACTTTAAGTTGATTTGTTATTCAGTAATTTTGTCAATTTCCATTTTTGACGAACAGAAAAACACACTTATTGGGCCTCGGGCAGCATGAGAGGCTATTGAGCGAGGCTTCAATCTGTGTAGCAGCCGCCGTTTCAGACCAGTTCGCAATCTTATTGGCTGGCCAAACCTCGTATTTATTAAATAAACTGTTTCTAGGTTCAAGTCTTGAACAAGAAATTAATTTGAAATAAAATAGGCTTTACATTTGAATTGGAGTGTTTTGTTTCTTACCTAAAATTTAAAAGAAGTACTCCTTTGTTTTCGATTTTTTTAACTTAATAAAATTAAAAACAACTTTAATACGTTATAAGCCAGCAATTTTGTTCCCGCCATTCTGTTGTACGGTAGTTATACGCAGTTTGTTGGACTAATATTTCAGGTACCATTCACGATCGTTATCTTTACAACGTCTCTGTTATGTTTACAGATTATATGGATTTTCAGCTATCCGGATTTGGATTCCACTACATTAATCTGAATAAACCGGACTTTACTGTATATTCTATACTACTTATGGGGAAGAAGATAGAAAATAAAAAACGTATTAAGTTAAGTTGACATAACTGTTCATTTTCAGACAAAATTCGGTCCTCTTGCTGACGAGGATCGCATCTTCACCAACCTGTATGGCCGTCATGACTGGAGGCTCAAGGGCGCTCTCAAGCGCGGGGACTGGTACAAGACCAAGGAGATTCTGTTGAAGGGGCCTGACTACATCATCAGTAAGTGAGAACGAAGTCGTACAGACAGCCTTATTTTTTATACACTAATATTACTTGTAGTTGCTCCTTTTTAAGTAACTTGGTTTGGGGAAAGGAAAAACTTTGAATTATGAAATACTTACTTACCTATATTCTTGAATAAAAAATGTTTGTATTTACTCCCCTGTGGGAAATAAGTTAGATCATGGATATGTCTAAAGGGAGTGTTTTTAGTTCATATAAACAGCTGTTCTTATACTTTTATATTAAAAATTCAATACAATAGCTCTGGTAGTTTCTATGGAAACCTGTTACATATTTTCCATCTTACAAATCACCAACACCCCCTCCCCCTCAGAGCTAAGACATATCCATGTCAAAATAATCAAATTTATTTAAATTAATTTATTACCTTTTTTTAATCTGTAAGTAAAAAACCATTAATAAAAGATTTTGTTTTTACTTCCCTGTGGGAAATAGGTTAGATCATGGATATGTATAAAGAGATTTTTTGAGTTCATCTAAACAGCTGCTCTTATGTTTCAAATTTCTGTCTCACCAATTGCTAACACCCCCCAGAGCTAAGATCCATGTCAAAAATCCAGTTATATTGTTAAAAATGTGGTAGTTTTCTATGTATTTTATTCTCCTATTCTTAATCAAGCCAGTCAACTATTGGAGTGCACTGATAAAATGGTAGGGGTCTGCGGTGCACCGAAAAAATTGGTACGGTACGGTTCCAGCCTTGTACCGAACCTCGGTACGGTACAAGAATTTTTTCGGTACAAGTTCGATACGGTACAAATAAGGAAAAATTAAGTTATCCAGTCTAGGTTGCCATCAAATATAACTATGGAATATCTCCTGCCGAAAACATTGAATAAAACCCGCCGTTAAAGGTTTTATACTCTACCAGTAATAAAGAATTACAACACTGCCCAGATGTACGGCAATTACGGAACGTAAGACTGACTCATAGTGTGTTGGTGAATGATAATTTAAAATAAAACAATTTCACCAGGACTTCAGGAATATCGGGCAACCAGCCATCTCCCTGCCGGATCTAAATTATTGTGCATTCCCGGCTTATTATCGTATCCACGTATAGCAGCTTACGCGATCAGGGAACCGTTCCTCCTTTTGACGCAACAAAATAGTCGTACCATTATGAGGCTCGTATTAGTCGTGTTTCAAATAGTGATGGGAATACCTGTGATTTTTTAATCACAGTGAAAACCTTTTAAACTGTGATTCATGATTCTTTCAATTGATTCGTTCTTTTTTCTCTGACAGTCTGTTGACGATGTTATATACCAATACAGAACTGTGATTTGCCGTATTGATCTCGCTCTTTCGGGATTTTCACTCAAATAAAATAAAAAATCATAATGTTAAGGATATAATTGAATAAAGGAAATAAATAACTTTTATTTTTTTAACAATATTTTCTGTATTTCCTCATTAGTGGAACCCCTCAAATCCGAACTAATTGGTACTGAAACCTGTTCTTCCAAGGAAATAAATACTACGCACTTTCGTCACTGTATTCGCGGGGCAACCGACGGGTTATACAGGCTGTGCGTGACTCAATAAGTTCATTATGGGCAGTGACCTTGGCGGGTCGAGCCTGTGCTAAAAATAAACCATTCTCCCCCTACCCTTACTAACAGGGATGCGTATCGCGTCTGTCTACTGTCTGTGTCTAGTTTAGTGAGCGTTTACCTGCTCACTAAATAAGTGCATCTATAACAACCGACGTGGCTTGGAATTCGTGTGAAGATTTTCTTCATTTCAACAGTTAAAGATAACAGACTTTAAGCGAAAAACCCTGACTTTGTTAAACCTTGAAAAATAAGTTTATGTGATTAAATTTTTTTAATTTCCAGCTATTTCTTTTTTTTAATTTCCCAGAACATGTTCGGATTTGAGGGACTCCATTGTAATATTAAAATATTAAACACTTTATACTAAAATAACCATTTTATTCTAAAAAGCCCTTTGACATTTTATGAAAGTGTTTCATTTAATTTGAATAATTATTGTGATTGGTTGAATTAAAAATAATAAACCAGGACAATATAAAACATAGGTCTTGGCTAGGGGGTATTGACTCAGTATATTTTCTGTATTTTTTGTTCTGCAATAAAATACATTATAGTTTTTTATTTTGTTTGTTGTTCATCCTTAGTTTCATTAGTTTCCTTATTAATTAGTTACAACATGAACTATAATGTTTAAATAATTATAAATATGTTTAATATGATATGTTTTTAAAGAATGGATTTAAAAATCATATTACAGTTTGAAAATTAGTACAGTAAAATATTTCTTCTGACATTGTATATTTTTTTTAACTCTTTTCTCTATGTTTTCACTAATTAAATTCTAGAAAATACTTATGAATAAAAGGATGAGATCAGTCAATGTTACTAGCGGCATTATTCTCGTGTACCGTACCGTACCGAATTTGTACCGAGAACCGAGGTACAACAACTTGTCTCGTACCGACCTCATAATTTCCTGTACCGCAGACCCCTATAAAATGGTCAACAGGCATAACAAAATCAGAGGTTGAAAAGGTGTTAGAATGATTTGCTTAGAGTAGTTTAGGTGTCAGGGATGTTCCGCGAAAACAAAAGAATATATTTACATGAAAATTGAACTTGCCGACTCATCCTGTGTTGAAGTATATTGGAAATATTGAGAGACAAGTCACAAACTATATTTTTCACCTTCAGAGTCTGCTGTACCTCTGTCATGTTGGATTTTTACTCCTGTAGGAGCAATATTAGAAACTCTGAAACATGAATTTTCTCTTGCTTCAAACACAAATTTTTTAAGAGTCTTCGGATTCATTTATGTGCAGTTTAAATGGGTCTGTTAAAAAACTAGGTTGCCAATGGGTTAAACTGATATCAAGTACTAGGTACAAAACAATGACGATTATGACGATTTTTAAAATAACATTTTTCTTATTGGAAGTGAAGCAGGTACTGCAAACTCTTAAACCAATAATAACAGTTTTACTTTCTTCCCTTATACATAGTATATGGAGAAAGTATTGTTTTCGTCAAAATTTTCGAATTTGAGTTGAGGGTGGATATATCCGTTTTGGGGTCCCCTGAATCCAAAAAAGTGGGTTTTGGCGTGATGTCTGTCCGTCCGTGTGTCTGTATGTGTGTGTGTGTGTCTGGATGTGTACAGTGCCACAGCCTACCCCGTTTGTCCGATTTAAATGAAATTTGGCATGTATATATATAGTCACCGTATCTCCAGGGGTTTTTTTCATTTTTTGAATTTTTGATTTTTAAGGGTAGTTCACCCCTAAAAACCCTTAAAAAACGTGAAAGATCCAATTTTCTCAAAAACGGCTCTAACGATTTTGATTAAAATTTGATAGTTTATAGTGCACAGAGCACTAAATAAATTGACACCACCCGCATGTCTGTAAAAATGACGGTTCAAAAGTTATGGGCTTTTAAATGTCAAATAAATCAAATTTTTAAATTTTCAGTGAAAACAATAAAAGTAAAGTATAACTTGACTGGTACCATTGAAACCAGCTTAAAAAACTAAACAAATTAGTATTTTGAATTATTTGTCTACGACTAACGGTTCCAGAGAAAAGTTAAATTTACTGTCCATGATAAACGCAGTACCTTGTCTGAAAGCGCCCAATGTTATTCTTATGGAAAATATAAAAAAATCAATTTCTTCCTTACTTTCCACCCGTTTTCCATGAAACTTGGTATGAAGTGTAAGGTCAAATCACCGAACAAAACCAGCTCAAAAAAGCTTGGTATTACCGAGATGGGGGGGTTCCCCCCATACAATTTGAACAATAAATTATTAAATGATATTTAGAATTACTTTGTAGAACATGATAGTTTTATTACAGATTGTCTTTTTTAAATTTACTTAAGGGAGAAAGTATGTGTCAGTCCACTGGTACCGTTTATTTTTGTTTAGCCATTAAATATACAATGTAAACAATAGTTTTTCTTGCATTTGTGAACATAAATAACATCACATTAAAGTAATTTTGTTAATGACTTAAAATGTGTTTGATTAGTGGTTCTTCTGGGGCATGAGATAATAGATTCAAATCACCCATCTAACACAGTATAAGCATGTTCCACCCCTTTTTGTAATTTAATGTAACCATAGTGTAAACCACAAACATAAATAAAACAAATATAAAGCAAATTTATTTTATTTTTGTTTGATGTAATAAGTTTTAAATTCTACAGATGAAGTGAAAACATCTGGATTGAGAGGTCGTGGAGGAGCTGGATTTCCCACAGGAATGAAATGGAGCTTTATGAACAAGCCTTCTGATGGCAGGTAATTTTTCCAGTAACTTAAGAAGAAAATTTTGTTCATAATTTTATTCCTACATCGTGTATTTATTTAAACCCCTCTGCTGTCTACTTTGTCTTCAAATATTTTAAAATTGTTAACTCATTGGTGACTGAGTTTATAGATCAAATACTGCTAATTAAGACTGACTTTTTCCTATAGCCACCTAGGCCAAGGAGCTGGTTCAGGTCCTGTTACACCATCACTTTTATTGTCATTTTTCTCATTAATCACTTCATTTTCAATCAATTCTTCATTCCCTACATTTCCATCATCATTATTAGAGGTGTGCGGATAGTGAATTTTTTTTTCGGATCAGATAGCTCAAGTTCGGTTCGGATCCGGATCGGATAGTTAGGGTTCGGATCGGATATTTTTCAGATTGAGATAGATACTCGCAATAACACAGTGGAATCACACTTATCTAAGAATAAATGAGAAAAAATTGATACAATGTTATCAAATTTATTAGATTGGATATAAAAAATCATAAATTCGTCATAGGCTGAACAAAAGAAGTAAAATTCATTGCATTAAAAAGTAAAAAATTTTAATATATGCCATATTATTCACAGAATGAAATCAACAGAAACCTTATAATTCACCAATAAATTACATAAACAGTTCTTAAAAGTTAGTTATATAAAACCATGGATAGATTGATAAATAATAATTCTCAATTTTATTTCATGATTTAACTATTTCATTTATTACAATGACAAAAACGAATCGCCATAAACAAAGAACCAAGAATTGACAGACGACGTCGGCTCGTTGCCATCGGCTATCTGCGTATCGGTAGGGATATGTGATATATTTGTACCGGTAACAAAGTCACCGTTATGGTTCTGTCACTGATATATCTGTGAAAAAGGACTACAAACATACAGTCGCCGCTTGACAAAGGACTCTGTGTAGCAATTTTAAAAAACAATATTTAAAAAATTAATTATGTCGTAATAAGTTAATTATTATCTTAAAATTATCTAAAATGTTCCATTTAAAAACTAATGACACGTAAAATCATTCAACAAATAGAAAATGTAGAATGAAAACGAGTAGAAAATTTGTTGATTATGTAAACACTGAAAGATGAAATAGGCCAAATGTAAACTTGACAACACTTTATCGTATTACTCAAACCCGGAGAATTCGAGAATGTGATGACAAAAAATAGTCCATTATATTTAATGGTCCAAAATATTTAAAGTTTAATTCGATCAGACGATCAAATACGTTAGACACAAAAATAAATTTAAAATTTTCTGGAGTTTTTATAAATATTTAAAAACTAATTTGTTTACATATTTTTAAGCTTAAAATATGGAATTTGTGGACAGTGTTAAAGACCCTAATATTTTTTTAGGACTTTTATTCTGAGCATAACATGCATTAACTCAACTCGGATTTTTCGTTATAATGATAAATGACCTATCACTAGGGTGCACACTGTTTTTTGCGGATGACACAACCCTGTTTACGAGAGGCAAGGATGGAGCAGGGTTGCAGTTGGAGGCTAGCGGTCTTCTGACACAAGCCAAGGGATGGTTTGTTGAAAACAGGCTCTTGATCAACGAAGAAAAGACACAATCAATCATATGTACACTAAGGCCTGGAGGGAGTGATGAAGCAGTGAAACTGCTGGGTTTCTGGATTGACCCCAGACTAAACTGGCAGCAGCACGTTGACAAGGTATGCACAAGGCTTGCCAGGGTAGTATACCTATTAAGAAAACTAAAGAATCTGATCACCAGACCGTATCTACTGATGACTTACCAGGCCCTATTCCATAGCCATCTGTTGTATGGCCTGGTGGTTTGGGGTCACTCCCCTGCTGCACAGCGAGTTCTGCTCTTACAAAAAAGGGCAGTAAGAGTTATTACAGCATCTGGACATAGAGATCACTGCCGGCCTCTTTTCACCCAGCTAGGGATTCTTACCATCATCGGCCAGTATGTCCTGAACTCGCTGGTGCTCCTAAAAGAAAATTTGCAGCAGTTTGGCCGGAGAGATGCGGTACACGGTATGGCACTCGAGGGGCAAGACGTTGACATGCCCCGCTGTCGCCTTGACACACACTTAGGAGCTACCCTCATCTCGCAATAAAAATTTTTAAAACTGCCAGCTGAATGTGTGATCTGGACTCAAATTTTAAATTGAAAATCCGGGAATACTGGTGAATAGACCCCTTTATAGGAATGTAAACTTGACAACACTTTATCGTATTACTCAAACCCGGAGAATTCGAGAATGTGATGACAAAAAATAGTCCATTATATTTAATGGTCCAAAATATTTAAAGTTTAATTCGATCAGACGATCGAATTACGTAGACGGTCAAAAATAAATAGTATAAAATTTTCTGTAAATGCCAGAGCTATTATGATGGTTGAGCTTTGTTACCAAATATTAAATCGACAATTCACGGTTTTTCGTAGCCGAAATCATATTTTATGCGGAATAATATCAAACCGCAATCTGATATTCGGTGCAACTATCGATGACGCTATGCTTTGTATTTCAAAATGCAATATCGTGTTGAACTTAATGGATAGCTTAACCCTTTCAGTGCCAGGAGTTACTCACATAGCGTGTGCAAGAAATGCCAGGTTTAAATGAGCAGTTTTTAGCTGTTTGAGAAAAACTGTCATTGTTTTATTATTTATTGATGAAAATGGATACTTTTGGTTTTGTTTTGTTCATAAATAAGTTAGGTAAATGGAACAGATAAAATAAATATACTTAATATTTTTATTCATAGAATAAATTATGAAAAACTATTACTTAATTAATATTTTATAGTGAATTTTTCAGTTTGAAGTAAAAAAATTGCCAGTAGATTCCTTATGCTTAAAATTGAGTTTTTTTTTAACTATACTTAGTTTTGTACATAAATGCAAAAAGTTAGAACATTTATCTTCAAAAATAAAGTTTTTGTGATTATTTTAGAAAATATCGTAAGTTTTGGTTTTTCCATAAGTTACTGAAACTATTAATTACCCTTGAAAATATTTTACATTAGACATGGAATTTGAACTTGTTCTATAGCTGAGTAAATGAATAAAATGATTCAAACTATTCTGCTTATTACTTTCAAGAGTTTCTGATTATCAGGATCAAAATCTGGATCACTGTCCATTTTGTGAAAGCCTAAACTTGACAACGCATCACTCCCACTCAAATTACTCATGGAAAAATTACTATCACCTTTTCAACACTCTATGAATTGTTTTATCATTGACAGGTGAATCAATACACTTAATTTACAAAAGATACTAAACAAACAATAATAATAACCTCAAACTTCCTAAGTCTCACTGCTACCTAAACAAGTAAACAAACAACAGAAGTTGATGTGGACTGCAGTCAAAAATACTTAGGATAATATTTTAACTTTAATAATTATATTTAATGTGCTCTTTATATCCTAAACACAAATATAAAAAAAAATTTTAAAAATTTTTTTTCAAAAAAGTTAATTTTTTTGGACGTCCGTATATACGGACGCTGGCTCTTCTTGCATGTTTTGCCGACGTCCGTATATACGGACGTTGGCACTGAAAGGGTTAAATACGTAGTTGAGGAATCTAATAATCATACCGCATCCTTGGACCGCCCAAAGACGTTCTTGCATTCCAATAGGTTATGAATTGCGTAATTTCGTCATCTGCTTAAACCTTTCTGTTGATCCGTATCGCTTACGTATCTCAAACGGAAAGTTTAGCATTTATCTTTCGGTTTTAACCTCATTTTATACAGACTGTCCGAAAGCTCGGATATTTATAGGACTTTTTCGGATACTTGGTTTGCATTTGGATCGGAGCTGGATATCCGATCCAATCCGAAAATGATCCGACTTTTCGAATATCCACAAACCTCTAATCATTATCATCACTTTCACTACCACTTGTTGAGAATATTTTCAAAAAACAACCATATAATAAGTATGATAAGTATTTGGTGATAAATGCTTAATTTCACAACGCCATCACAATACAGCTGTGATGCATTTGACATAAAACATAAACTACATTTTTGTACAGATCAAAGACAAAAAGTAATAAATCACATTACAAACTAGTTGTGCTATCTAACAGTAACAATGTAACAGTATCTAGTAGTAATAGTGTTACTACTAGAGCAAAAGTGACAGTTTCAAATATATGCTACTGCCTAACAGAAAACCATGAAACTGTTTAGTCTGTCCTTAGTTATTACGCAACTCGCAATCTGAGACTGATATAGTCCGTCTTTAGACCAGAATGGGTTAATGTACCTATTTTAAAACAAAGGCTTTTATAGATTACTATTACTCATTATCATTAATCAATTGCTAGCAATCAGTACTTGTTGTACTGTAAAACCTTTTGTACTTGTATATTCATCAGGCCAAAGTACCTGGTTGTTAACGCTGACGAAGGCGAGCCCGGAACTTGTAAAGATAGAGAAATCATGCGTCACGACCCCCACAAGCTGGTGGAAGGCTGTCTGATTGCTGGTCGTGCCATGGGAGCCAGGGCCGCATACATCTACATCCGCGGAGAGTTCTACAACGAAGCATCCAACATGCAAGTAGCCATTAGTGAGGTTAGTACAGTACTCAAAATGTTTTGTAATTTAACATGTACTTTGTGAAACCAAAGTTATGTTTCGTTATTATACAACATTCTAATCTATAAAGGCTGAGAATAAATAAGAAACTACTGTTTTAGCGAATTTTCCATAGGGAAGAAGCTATTACCGTAGGTCTAATGGCAAGACTGAAGCCCGGGACCATGTTATTTTTTCTTCTTTAGGTTCTTTAGGTGCCCAGAGACCAAAAACAATAGTCATTAAAATTTATATATATATATATAATATATATATATATTATATACATACATCTATACTCATCTACCAGAACCCGCATATATACATATATAAAAAAAGAAATATATACATATTTCTTTTTTTAACTACTCTATGTTTTAAAAACGTGACAATTTTGTTGCCCAATTGCTTTTGTTGGTGTGTTGCCCGGACAATTTGTAACAATATCTTTATCTGAAGTCAGCCGTGTCCCAAGTTTTAATAACGTTTTTCCAGCTATTTCTCCATTGGAGAGCACTATTTTCAGTTAGAACATTTCAATGGCCTTATTATTATGAATGTAAGATAATAAAAAGACGATTGGATACAAACATTTTTTCATGAAGATAATGAATATACTGTGTGGCTCAACTTTTTAGAGCCATTAATCAATCCATTAGTATTTCTATTTTAATTTATCTATATTTCATTTGCATTCCATGCCCCTTTAAGTCTGTAGAAATTTGTTCTGTCCCAAGGCTTATCAAGCAGGTCTGATTGGCAAAAACGCTTGTGGCTCTGGCTACGACTTCGACGTATTCATGCACAGAGGTGCGGGAGCTTACATCTGTGGAGAGGAAACTGCGCTCATTGAGTCGATTGAGGGCAAGCAGGGAAAACCCCGTTTGAAGCCTCCATTCCCAGCTGATGTCGGGGTGTTTGGCTGCCCCACCACTGTCAGCAATGTGGAGACTGTCGCGGTTGCTCCTGTGAGTCTTATAACTATTAGGGAATTAAGAATTACAAAATATTCAAGTATATTAGAATTGAATAAAGTCCTTTAAAAAATTAGAAATGGTGATAGACTAACTACTTTATTTGGTTCAAAAAATATTTTTCATTACTCTACTCACAAAAGCACACTTTCTTAACATAAAATTAGCTAATAAAGATAGATTATTCCTGCTATTCATGTTCTTGCTATGTCAAAAATATTCATGTTGCACACATTAATATTTTTGTTTATTTAATTTAGTATCAAGGAAAATAAACTAACTCATAACACTAATTTACTGTGTTTATGTTGAGGTAAATAAACACAACAGCAAGTAATGCAGACTTAATATGCAGACTGCAGGCCATGTTTTATTCAACCTAAAATTTTAACCTTATATTCTACAAATCTTTACAAACTTTAATGTATATGAAAGTGCAAAGTAATCTTACTTTAAATGGCCATAAATACGATCACTGCACAAGAACTAGACATGACGTACAAACTCGTTATGTTAGATTAAGTAAAAGTACCTGGTGACCGAGCTTTGCTCATATAGAATAAGACATGTATTATAAAAATTAATTAGAAAAATTAAAACATTTATTACTCAATGAAAACATTTATGTGGTTTAAATAAAACCGATTTAATACACCATAATTAATATAGCACTGAACAAAAAGTAAAGCCCCTGATTGGGAAGGAACTCGCGACCTTCGTATTACGAGGCCACAGCGCTACCACTGGACTATGGTGTCTGCCAAATGAGCAACGCCGTTTAAGGTCTTTTAGCCAACCACAATTGTTTTAGCCGATCATTTACTGTTTAATTAATCATACAGTTATTATTAGCCTTTGATCAACTGATTTTGTTGGAAACGGAATGAGTATTGAAAAGCAAAAGAGAAATTTAATTTACACCTAATAATCAAGCAATACAATGAATACGTTTTCTATCAAAACAAGGAAGATTTTGGAAATACTTTTTTCTGCTTTTATTTCGCACAGTTATGTTACCCTTAAGTTTTTACAAATTTTTTAGTAACCTGATAATTTTGCATTTATTACATACATAAAATAAATATTTATGAAAAACCTCTATTCACATATTTTTCCCCACCATCTTCAATCAAGAACTGTCAAACGGTTATAAACAGATGTTTTGGTTTTTATTGTTTACATTTGATTCTTCATTAGCGTAATGTTAAATTTTTAGATTTTAAACTTAATATTACAAGAATTTTAAAACGAGAATTTTCCTGGACATTAGACCTATCTAGAACTTATTTTCTACTCGGAAATTAGTTATTTCCAAAATTTAAAGAAATTCCTTAGAGCCGTTTTCGAGATCCATGTGCAAATATATACACAAACCTTGCTCGTATTATAGTATTGGACAAGGAAAAAACCTTGTGCAATTGGAACAATTTTTTTCAATAAGCTGCATATTAATGTAAATTTAAATAAATAGTTTAAATAGCTTTAAATTTTATACAGTTTCAAGCCCCCAATCAGTACATTTTTAGTTAAAAATTACTTTTGCTCAATCGATGAATATTTGAATGGCAATTGGACTGAAAATGATTTTCAATAGTCCATGGTCCACCATATGTAGTGTACACATGTAAACGTGTTGTATAATGTAAACCTGTACGAAGAATCCAATATTCAAGAAATATCTGTGGAAATTAAGATTTTATTTTAATTAATAACTGTGTTAGGCTGAGTTTTCTTACAACCAATCAGCCCTTTACATTATTAATGATTATTATAACTCCTTCTTAATGATTGTTATAACTATTACTACAGGCCATTTGTCGACGAGGTGGTTCGTGGTTTGCTGGTTTAGGCCGGCCCCGTAACTCAGGCACGAAGTTGTTCAATATATCTGGCCACGTCAACACTCCATGCACTGTCGAGGAAGAGATGTCTATCCCTCTGAAGGAACTGATAGAACGACATGCTGGTGGTGTCACAGGTGGCTGGGACAATCTGTTGGCAGTCATACCTGGGGGTTCATCCACCCCACTCATACCAAAGAGGTAGGTACAGGTATGGCTGAATTTAATGTGAATGTTAACTAGCTGTCTGGATCAAGTGAAGTCTGTGTTATAGGGCTCCACATTAACTGGGAATTATTTTTTTTTACTTTAGTACTATAGAAACTCTCTAATAATTATTACAATGGCCAGTTTTAAACTGTTGGTATATGTTGTTCCATATCTGCTATCATTTTGCATACTGTCTCAAATCATTGTTGAATTTTGTCACTGATTGGATTAGTAAATAAACCTCCTAATGGTACCATTATCTTTGACATGTATATATAAGTTCTGGAGGGGGTATTGCCAATCTGTCAGACCAAAATTTGAAACGTTAACATTATACAGTTAGTGTTGTAATATGGTTTTAAGTTCAGCTGTTTAGAGGAACTGAAAACATTCCCTTTAGACATATCCATGACTTAAGCTATTTTCCAAAGGGAAGTAAATACAATTTGTTTAGTAACTTTAATGTACTCAAGATACTTAAATATTGAAACTCAAAATTAAAATGGATATAAAATGAAAGTAACCTACTTTTTGTGTATCAATGAAACAATCTTTATAGATTGAATTTTTTTAGATTACTTAAGAATTGTTAGCGCAAAAGCCTTTAAAATTTCTTAGCTATTATTCAAGTCTATATTTTCCTTTTTTAGTGTTTGTGAGGATGTGATGATGGACTTTGATGGGTTGGTAGCCGCACAGACCAGCTTGGGAACAGCAGCAATCATAGTGATGAATAAACAAACTGATGTTATTAAGGTAGTATATCCATATTATTAATAACCTTAATATTACTTTAATCGGAATATTACCAATTCACCTTTTGATCATTTATTGTCAGTTTAAAAGTGTCCAATAAAAACATTTCCACTATACATTATTTTTACTTTCCCCCCTTATATATACATATAAGGGTATGTTATATATGGAGAATTGTTTTCATCAAAACTTTCAAATCTCATCTGAGAGTGGATATATGCACTTTAAGGCTCCCCGAATAAAAAAAAAGTGGTTTTCGGACTGATGTTTGTTTACAGACCCCAAGATCACACTGATCGTAAATTTTTATGAAATTAGGTACACAGCTGCACTTTGATTATATCTCCAGACTATTGTTTTATATTTTTGATTTTTAAGGGTAGTTTTAAAATCCTTAAAAATATTAAAAATACATATCAAAACTCACTCTAAAAATTTTGATTAAAATTTCGATGTTTATAACTAATGAATGAAGACAATTGCTAAAGGAGCTAAGAGCCAAAATTGAAATTTTTGTGTTTATGATACCTAAAGGATGTATGAACATATGCCCATATACAGCTAAAAAGCTAAGACCCCCAGCCATTGTTATATGGGTAAACAACTTGCGCTAAGTAAAATAATAATAGAGTTGTATGTATAGTCATTTATATGAATATGTTTTGGTAAATAAATTATTCTATAAATACCAGTTTGGATTTAGACTAGGGATGGGTCGATTCCAATTTTTTTTTAATACGATTCCGATTCTTTAAAATCGATTCTCGATTCCGATTCCATTGGTTCCAGGCATTGATTTGACCTCCGTCAACAAATGAAAATTTTTAACCCTAGAAGTGTCCTAAATATTTTTTTCATTGTCACCAGGTTTATAGGGATTTGCAGCTTTTAAAAAATGTCTTTATTAATCCTAGAAGTTAAGATCATAATTTTGTTCAGTACTAAAATGAATAAAGAAATTTTTAAAAAATTATGTAAATTATAAATATAAACCTCTAGTATTTACATAAACAAATAAATAAATACATATAGGAAATTTTTTTTGTTTATGTTTACGGTTGTTTACTTAACTTTTAGCTGAAATGGCGACCAACCCGGGTAGGTATTTTAAGCCAAGTATGAATGTAGGATGATTGTGGTCTTGTAGTCTTGTTACTGACTAAGGCTGACATGTTCCTTAGACAGGACTGTTAATTAATAGCCCAACAGCTGATGGAAACTAATGGACCTACAGTTTAACGTGGAATCCGAACCACGGCCTCTGAATTACGAATTGGTCTAATTATGAGGATTTCCTTTGCGGATTAACGTAGTATTCAATAGTGCGGACGTTAATCCACACAAGTGATTTACATAATGCAACTGTACAGATTGATTTAATTGATATGCACATAGAACAATAGGTACGAAACCAAATACCATGAATGAAAACAATTTAACGCTATACATAGGAACTAGGAAGTTAACTCAATTGAACGTAAATAAACCTGAAAAACCAAAAGTTTAAAGTGGAAGATGTTGTAAGCATATAAACATGGGTTTAGTAGGGTTATACATCCAATTGAACAGATGCAGAAATAAAGAATACAGGACCTGGAGGTGGATTTTATAGGGAAGAGTTATTATTTAGTAGAGAAGGTAATTAAACAGAAACGAGAGTTGTATGGTTATGGATTAATGCTAGTGATGAAGTGAGATGGGTCTTGCTAAATGCACAGTCTTGCGGCAGTGGCATGAGCTGCGGCGCAGTACTGTGTGACTCGGTGCGGGGGCTTGGAATTTTAAATTCTGTAAGGTATGTGATTTGTGAAATTTTTCATTAAAATGATGTTGTATAGTGTGAGGCAATAGATTGGATATGAATAAAGGTTTGGGGGTTTTTTCAAAAATTGTTCAATCTGCCAAAAATAATCCCCATAAGAATAACATGGGAAAAACATGCCGTTTCGGGCGCCTCTTTCCTATACCCCCCTACTCTCGATTCACGAATTTATTAACTGTGACTGTGACATGTCTGACTTATTCTGAAATTTGGTTAAGCTGTGTCATGTTGACTTATTTATGTTGAATGTTTTTTTTTAAATGTTGAATTTTTTAGTTTTAATGAAGAAACCTAATGTAACAGTTGTTTTCTAGTGGCCAATAAAGATCTTGATTCGTGATTTACTGATTTAAAAAATAAACTAAATATAAATAAATAAGGGTCTTTTTTTCTTTTGAAAACCAACTAAAATCCTTAAAGGAAATAAGTTTGAATTATTTGCTCTCAGGCCATTGCACGCCTCATCATGTTCTACAAGCATGAGTCATGCGGCCAGTGCACACCTTGCCGTGAGGGTATCAACTGGATGAACAAGCTTATGTATCGCTTTGTCGATGGAAATGCTCGTCCCGAGGAAATTGACATGCTCTGGGAACTTAGCAAGCAGATTGAGGGTCACACTATTTGTGCTCTGGGCGATGGAGCCGCTTGGCCTGTACAGGTACTCACTTTTTTTTCATCTGTTTCCTATTGTGAAATAGGAAATGTTTATTTAATTAAATTTTTACTACACTCTGAAATTTTCTTCTTCATCAATTATTATTATTATTACCTCTTCTGCCAAAAAATGATATGGGGCTAAATAAGCTATGTAGTATGAAGGCTTGCTGCTACAAAGAAGAAAAAAATATTGTTTCCTTAAACTCAAGTAGTAAACCCAACTACACTGTAATTTGCAACTTGACAAATTCTTCGGTTTCCTAAGAAATTTTTTATTTTGTGTATTTCTACGCCAGTGGCATTTTTAAAGTTTTGATGGGGAACGGTCCAAACCCCGGTCTTGTTACTACCTAACATCGACCTGTTGTTAGGAAGCATAATTAATTAGTAGCCCAATGACAAATGGCGACTGTGTCCAGATTCGACCCTTGCGGGATTCAATCCGGCGACCTTCAGTTTTGAAGGCGACTTGTCTCTAGGAACCACAAAACATAATCGTTAAAAACTTAAGTCTGTCCACGTCATCTATGGTATTAGCTTCCTCATTGAGGGGAATTCCCTAAAAATATTATATTCTAAACATCCCTTACCGGGCGGCTGACGAGTTTTCTCGCGGCACAGTAGGGTCCCACGGCGCGGAAACCGAGTTTTTTCACTTTCAGCCATTTCGTCACATTTATTGCGCTGTAGTTCGCGAAACAACCAATAGAGTGCATGGTAATGTTGCTTTAACCTCTATGAACTCACAAAACCAATATGGCGGCTTTGATGGAATTTCTAGTGACTGAGATTAGATGTTATGCAACTTTGGCCTGTATTCTAGCGCTCCCGTACTGCTTTTGACGAGAAAATTAACGCGCCACTACGACCAGCTGTATTCACTGTTCCAATAGTTGTTTGTTGACATCCATTGACGTGTGATTATTTGTGTTGTATTTGAGAAGTAAACTAATGTAGTGTGAAAGTGTGAATCTAAATAATAAAATAAAAAGTAAAACATGGCTCATCCAGACGATCCAGAATTTGATGAGTTCGTGAATGGACTTATGACTGAGGCTTATCATACGACGCAAAACTATGTTTAGTGGTAATGTACATATCTTTTTACTTTATTGACATGTTTCTTCTCACTTTTTTCATGTTTAGAATCAGTAATTTTTCATTTATGTAAGCCTACAAGTTTTATTTCAAGCGCTCGAAGCGCGAATTTTTGGCAAAAATAACTTTTTTAGATACCTGAAAAATAGTGTTAAAATGTTCAATAAATAAAAATGAAGCATATTTCTGTTTTCTACTTTATTCAACCTACCTAAATCCAAAAAGAACATTGGGAAAATATAATTTTGATTTTTTCAACCTAAGTGAGCAGGGAGTGTGATTTTCAGTAGCGCTTTAAGGGTTAATGCAAAACTTACCTGTCTAGAAATGCTGATTTTTACTTTCTCCCCCTTTACCATTCTTTAGTCAATTTTCCCATTGTTTTCGTTAGAATTTTCTGTATCACGGGCACTTTTTTAAAAAATTTTTCTGTAATTTTATTCCTAAAACACCCAAAACAAATGTAAAATAAAAACTTTCTCAAAAACAGCTCTAACGATTTTGACTAAAATTGAGTTATGGCCCTTTAAAAGATAAACAAAATGACTACCCGCATTACTAAAACCATCAGGGTTTGTAAGTTATGGGCTTTTATATTATAAATACCCCCGTCGCAGCAGACCTGCGTACTCAGCGAATTTCCAAATCAACAATATAATAATAATAATATTTGACAAGTTTTATAAAAATCTGTCCATAAACATGAGAATTATTTGCCTATTCTCCATAAGATTAACATGGGAAAGAGTGTGCAGGTTTGCTGCTGTGAGCTATACTGAATGTAGGGATTTCTACCATAAACAATTTTTATTTTTAACATTTACACCAACTTTCATCAACATCTGTCCATAAATAAAGGAGTTTGCCTATTCCCTATATGATTAACATGGGAAAAGAGTATGCAGGTTTGCTGCCATGATAAACACATAAACTATGTTTTTAAGCATAAATGGATAGATCTCAACCAGATGAAGCTAAATATCAAGTTTTATCCAAAAATATTCAATAATATGGGAAATATTAATTTTTCCCTATCCTCCTTAAGATTAACATTGGAGCCCCACAATACAACGTACTGTGTTTAGATTTTTTAATATATCGGTAACCGTTGGAGATAGAGAAAAACTTTAAGGAACTTAATTGTGTAGTTTTTAAGGTGATTCTAATGGTGAAATATAAAATTAGAAATTTTAAAAAATTACATGTGAAAAATGCAAAAAACCCCATTTTGGGGTACAAATCCCCCCAAACTACCCGTTCCCATTGACCTATATGTCTGGTTTACGAACTTGTCCGAGCATTAGTAGGAATACATGTATCTACCAAATTTGGTCTTGATCGGACCATTTTTACGCGAGTTATCGTGTTAACAGACACATATATATATACATATATATATATATAAATCTTAACGACTATTGTTTTTGGTCTCTGGGCACCTGAAGAAGAAAAAAAACATGGTCCCGGGCTTAACTCTTGCCATGAGACCTACGGTAATAGCTACTTCCCTATGGGAAATTCGCTAATAAAAAATAGTTTTTTATTTTTTCCGCAAAAACAGTCATGATAAAGTATAATTATTTGACTACCACCACTGAAACCAGCTTAAAAAACTAAACAAAGTAGTATCCTGAATTATTTGTCTACGAATGCACGAAAAAACGCATATGCTTTATTTTTTTTACGGTTCCAGAGAAAAGTTAAATTTACTGTCCTTGATTAATGCAGTAGGTTGTCTGAGAATGCACAATGTTATTCTTTCTTATGGAGAATATTAAAAAATTAATATCTTACTTATTTCCCAACCGTTTTCCATTTCCATGAAACTTATATGCAGCGTAAGGCCACATCACCCCAAAAAACACTTTCAAATCACCCCAAAAAAAAGCTTGGTTTTACTATAACCGGGGGGCGGGGGGGGTCTCCCCCCATAAAATTCTAACAATCAATTTAACTTTATTTCTCTTGTTGTGAGAGTAGATGATTATTTTTTTAACAATATACAGTGGAACATGGATAATTCGAACTTCTGTAATTCAAAAACTTTTTCATTTTGAAATTTTATCTTGGACCCTAGAATTTTATATAAAACAATGTTAAAATATCCTGGTTAATTTGAATAATATTTTGGATAGTTCAAAGTTTTTACAGCGTAAACCTATAAAGTGAACAAGTCATTGTGTGTGATTTTCCAGGAAACGAAGTTCGGGCTTCCTGACCTCAGACTATTTTTAGTTAGATCAACACATTATCAACATTTAACAAAAATTAGGATTTTTAATTAATAATATCTTAACTAACCAAACTTTTTTAATAAACAATGTCAAAACATGATGTTTGATTGTTTATTTCAACCACTTGCAAAAACTTTTCTAATTCAGATTTTTGGATGATTCAAATTTTTTTCTGTTCCCTTGAGGTTCGAATTATCCAAGTGCTACTGTATTATTAAATGAAATTTAGAAAGAATCCTTTTATTACAGATTGTCATTTTTAAATTTACTTAAGGGAGAAGGTATGTGTCAGTCAACTAATGCTGTTTATTAGCAAATTTCCCATAGGGAAAAAGCCCGACCATGTTATTTTTTTTTAGTCTTGAAGCGCCCTGAGGCTGAAAACAATAGTCGTTAAAAATTGTATATGTATATCATATATGTGTCTGTGAACACGATAACTCTCGTAAAAATGGTCTGATCGAGACCAAACTCGGTAGAGTTGTGTAAAAATGTTTCTTTTACTATTAGAATCAGCTCAAAAAACTACAAATTTTGTCCACTCAAGTTTTGCTCTATCTCCAACGGTTACCGAGAAATTAAAAAATATAAACACAGTACATTGTATTTAGGGGTAGTATATCCAATGCTAATTTTATGGAGGATAAGAAAAAATTGATATTTCCCTTATTAACATTTAAAACAAAACATCAGTCAAATTTACCGATTGGTAATTTTACTACGTAATAGTGGCTAAACTGCTTGACCTTGACGGCTGTCACCCCCAGTACCTTCCCCCCAAACCCCTCTCAGTAATATTTGGTCATTTCCAACTAGTTGGTGCAACGTTGTCGTACGTATTAGACACATTGTGTGAATACGGTCGGTCAGATTTACCGTGTGTTTCGCTTACCGGCTGGCATTCGTCGGTCAAACATACCTTGAATTTTGGTAAAAGGTTGTGGTGAAACGCAACAAACAAAAGAACACCTGCTAGAAATAAAGTAACAGCTAGATTACCCGCTATAAGACCACCAGCTCTGTCCTTAGGCAACAATCCTATACAGATTTTCCCGAGGCCAGAGCTGGTCGTCTTAAAGCGTGAATTTTGGAGTTTCATTTTTTTCTGACACATGATTTTTATGTAATAAATACGATATGTCATAAAATGTTGTAAAACATCATTTGTTACTCATGTGATTGCCTAGTGATACATAAAAACAATAATAAACACACTAAACACCAATAAAACACAGTAATGGTCAAATTGACCTTATGTTTCGTTATAAGTGTTAACCCTAGAAGTGGTTAAGTCGTAATTCACAACGCATTTACAAATTCATTAGGTAGTGGCAGGTAGAGGCATCTGTTGACAAAATCTGTCAATTTAGTGAACTTATCACCTTCGTGACTTTATTGCCCTCTGGGGGCTAGCGACCGAACCTGTTCACATAGTTTACTAAACTGCCAATAGGGTATGTCTTAAAGCCAAGTAAGCGCTTTCTACTCCTAAAGGCTTTTTCACACCAGCGTACAGGACGTTTTTCGTGAATCGCTTTTTCTGAAACGTTCGTGGCTTCCATGTGCTGGTGCATGCGCAGTGAACACTTCTAAACCACATGGTCAGCTGCCGCGTGGTCTGCTGTGTGTTTGGTGTTGAAGTATTATTAACTAATGACCTTATGATATATTATTTGATTTACTTATGGCTCAATTTTTGCTGAAATAAAATAACAAACATATTTACTTACATTGCAAAACAATACTCCTTTAATATATATTTTGCCATGTTATTTTTGGCAATCTATATTGATATAAAATAGGGTACTTCGTAGCATATCAAAAACCTTAAGGAAATTTTATTCATTGTTTTGAATAGGTATTTTTATATTAATACACTAGAAATGAGTGAGAGTGTTAAATACACTAGAAATGAGTAAGGGTGTTACTTCTCTGATTGAAAATGAACAAGTGAACGCTTTGGAAGTCTCTGTGCAGTGTGAAAGGATCTTGTACTGGACATACCGAACGTACAGAATGTCTTGTATGCTGGTGTAAAAAGACCATTAGCACGGTGGCTGTATTGGTTAAAGCACTACACTGACAAATGTAACGTTTTAGCCATTCGGAAGTGCTAGGGTTCGAATCCCGACCATGGGCAATCCCAATTTGGCTTGCAAATGTGTTGTATAGCGGAGTGGGGGGCCCACCTTAAATAAACGGTGACCGGCTCGGGTGGCTTGTAGACTTAATTGGAATTGCAGTGGACACCTGTTTTGCTTTTGTGGTTAGTGGTTATAAGGGGAGGGGCATGTTTTATGCTTTTTTAATACTTAATATTTCAAGAAGATATGAGTAATTATTTTTATGTTACAGTTAAAAGTAAAAAGCTTGCCACCTCTAGGGTTTACCAATATTTTTGGATAAAACTTTGTATTTAGCTTCATCCATCCATTTATTCTTTAGAATTATTGTTTATGTGTTTATCATGGTAGCTAACCTGCACACTCTTTTCCCATGTTAATCATTTAGAGAATAGGCAAACTTCTTTATTTATGTACGGATGTTGAAACTTCATATACATGGTCAAAATAAAATTTGTTTACACTAGAAATGCCTATTGTCCTACCTTTGCCTAAAATTTCAAACCGGTCGGTTGAGTATTTTTCGCATTCACTTGCCACAACAAACCCACAAATCCACAAACCCACAAACAAACATACAGAAACCACCTCTTCTTTATAATATTATAGATGTTGATGAAACTTTGTATATATGGTCAAAATGAAATTGTGTTAATGCTAGAAATGCCTTCTTTCAGTGTTCCTCACAGCAGCAAACCCCCATGTTAATCTTGTGGAGAAGAGGCAAACTATCTTATTTATTACAAATATCAATATCTGTAATAAAGGTCAATATCAATCAAATATATACAGATATTGATATTGATATTAATTTGGAAATTTGCTGAGTACGCAGGTCTACTTCTACAGGGGTATTATCCTTACAATCAAAAGAATAGTTATACAGAATTCAAATGTAAGGTGAAATTGTGAATTCTTGATTAAGTAGACAATTATGTGGTTATCTGATATTACATTTCTAAAAAAAAACTTTTATGGATCTAGTGACGTATATTTCCCAAATTTGAGGTTGTAAACTATAACTAACTTCAATGTTTCTTAGTAATTAAAAATTTTTCAGGGCCTAATTCGCCACTTCAGACCTGAAATAGAAGAAAGGATGAAGATTTTCCATGAACAAAAGGTTGCAAACCAGAATTGAATACCTGCTTTTAAAACCAACTAGAGGCCAAAATGGCTAGATAATCTATAATCCAGGAAAGTCTCCACATTCGACTTGATATGTATTATTTCCATAATGATTTTCATTGTGATTTTCCTGGGATGAATCTTTATTAAATGTACTCGGTTTTGTACAGTATTAAATTAATTTTCCTCTGTTATTTTGTTTTATATTTGTGTAGAAGCCTTGAACTTATTTTGATTTTTAAGCATTTTTTTTTTATTTGTAGAATCTTATGAAAAAGGTAAATTTTGTTGTTACATCAGTTAATATTATTCCAACGACCTAACTGTTTTTGTGAGAGGTTTTTTTGATAATCTAGTGTATTAGAGTTTATAAAATATACAGTATACTCCAGATTATCCATGAGCGGATTAACCGCATTGCGGCTTATCCGAGATCGGCAAAAAAAATTACCTACTGCAGCAAGCAAAGTTTAATGCATGAAAGTTTATCCTCGCCCCTGCAAATTATAGCTACCACCCGCAATACACTTGGCCCAGGACAAGCAATCGTGCACAACTCTTTGCCATTATGCAAAAGGGACTATTAGACTTGGAAGGGGGAGATGACACTTCGCTGTATGATCTCCAGGTACTTAAAAAAATTTGGTCAAGCATTATTTTAAAGGAAGCAAATGCAATGAAACAAAAATCTATAATGGAATTCATCCCTCAAAGCCAATTAAGACAGCAACATCAAATGTAGGCCTGCTATAATGTAATAAATGTAATACATTGCACTCGCCTTATGCATTGGACTGGTTTTTTTTTACTGATGTGAAAATAATGTCTACGAAATTGTGTGTTTATGAAGAGGTAAACTTCTATTTGAAGTCTTTCACATTATCAAACCTAACATTCAGTTAATATTATAAAGGATTTAATTTTGCTTTCAAAGTTATTTTAAACTATTTCCAGTGTTTTTTAGGTTAGGATTGATTTATCCGCAATTTCAATTATTCGTCATTGCTGAGGCACCCATTACCGTGGATAATCTACTGTGCCTTGTCCAACAAGGCACTATATCAAACATGGACTGTCTCTGTCTACCAGCTCCAGAGCATAACATGCTGTAACAATCATCGCACAGTCATCTCTCATTCATACTTGGCTTAAAATACCTGTACCTGGACAGGTTGCCATTTCAGTAACTAATTAGTCCCACCTATATATCAAATATGGACTGTCTACCAGTAACCTGCTTTTACACTAAGGGTCACATAACATGCTGCACTTATTTGAATACAACCCCATGCATATTCATTGTTTGGGAAAATATGCAAAAATTACTATTGACAAAATTTTATTTACAAAACTAAATTACATAAACAGCTTTTATAAAAATGAGTTCCTTTCAGTTACACTGGTTTTGTCATGGGCATATCTCTGAGACATAAATCAAAAAGATTTTATAAAATTTCCAAAAAGTTTTTTGTAAAATTAAACATTATAAAGTTTTTTGATTACAATAATACACATTATTATCAAGAGAAGACCAGTTATTTATTTTCTATTATACATGATGCGGTATTTTACCTGTCAAGTAATAACTAAGATCTGACTGTACACCCGTGAGAACACCACTAATCCAAACCCCTATAATCAGATTTTTCAGATTATCTGTACTGCCGATCGGTAAAATAATTTTTAACTGTTTTCACTACAAATAATAATAATAATCCATGAGGACAATGATTAAAACTCAATGTAAAAGCCTAATGAACTGAAAACTTAAGAATTTATTAATATTAGACGTCTAGATTACAGAAAATCTTTGTAACGATATTAAGCATATATTTCCAAATTGTGGAACAACATCTATATCAGGGATTCTCACTTGGATATAAGAGCCAATTGGTTTGGATCAAATTTTTCCCAGTGCTTTTTATATGCAAGTAGTGGCGGCTTAATCGCTTCACAACCGGTTGTATGGAATTTCCCCTAGTACAAAGAGGGGTTTAGGGTACCTCGGGAAAATTTTTGTCTAATGTCTAAGTCTAATGACAAGTTTTAAAGCTATCTGGGTAATTTTCTTAATCTGTGAAGAAGCCCACATGTATGAGTGGTGTTAAAAGACTAAAAAAGTTAAATACGATTAACGATTATAACATAGGTTTGTTTACTGTATCAATAAAATAAAACAGTTGGAAATGTTTTTTCCTTGGATAAGGAAATGTAGACCTAATATATATATATATATATATATATATATTTACAAAGTATTTTGTAATTTTTTCATTAATTATTTTTCATACCTCTAAAGTTTTATTTAATTCCTATAATACGAGTGCTACAAAAATCATGCCAAGGCCACATGTACTGTGTAGTGAGGATCCCTGATCTATATAAGACCAAAATAAAATTATGACAGCTGATAATTAGATTAAAATTGTCACATGAAACTCATAGAAAATAGCATAGAGGTAACTTCAACAAAAATAAAATTTATTTATGTCGCACATCATAAATACAACATGAATTTGGTGAACACTTCGTAAGAGTTGCTGTAAAATGGCAAAAGCTACCAATTACCAATTCAGAATTTTAAGCATGATTTCTGACGTTTGAATTGAGCGATCTGCTGTGTACAATCTTATTACATAGCTAATACTTTTTTAACAATTTTACGGAAGCATGCTCGAGCGGCTCAGTGATCGCCCATTCGCAAGGATAAGCCATCGCTAATTCTGTTATGAATATTAAATAGCATTCTGTAAGTTCAGAATTTTAACGTGCACACTTTGTTTCCCTTTTGAAATCAATTGTTCGGTTTAACCGATTCGGCCATGTTCCTTATTAGCTTAGATTAGCGGGGTTATCATCTCACCACACTTTCCTTACTTATAACTAGAAATACCAATTTTTTTAAATTGTCAATTGATTCATCCTTCTTGTAATTCATCACAAACATATTAGTATATATACAATTGCTCCATCAACTAAATAGGTAGTATTCAAAGAAAGCACATATAGTTAAGAGACCAATTCTGCTCTTGTTTTTCCAACAACCTTTGGCATTTTTTTGTTTGTTGAATCCTCCAGTTCCCTCTGCTTATAATAGTGAGGGGCGACTTCCAACAACCACTTGCTTTCAATCTCTGTCACCTACAACATTACAACAGCTAATGTAGGATGTTTAGATATTAGGGAAAGATTGGGAGGGCTCCGGAACTTGTGGTGGATCACTCATTTGTTATATTCAACACATTTAGTTATAGATAATAGTCAACAAGTATCTTGAATCTTCACTAAGGGACTTTTGTTTATCTAAAAATAAAATAATACATTATTATTATAGTATAAACATTACAATTAATTTAGTTCCTTGCATTGAGCTTCAAAGAACAATGTTTTTAGCGTTATAATTTAAAAATTCAGATGTGGCGTAGATCGGATTTAAAGTTAGTCAGCTATAAAATTTAGTTTGAGAGACTTACATTACATGAAAGACTTAGAACTTAGTTATGCAATTTGCCATAAATTTTAATGCATAAGATTACTTGACTACTTTGAAGTTTTTTATATTCTGCACGAGTGTTGATTTTCAATTGGTTTCTTATGTCGCATAGGGATGCGGCATAAGAATTATTGAACACAGTTTAATGAGGGCATCAAAATGTGTTGTCCATAAGAGCTTATGACCTAACTAGGATTCTGATGTCGATTCTTTATAATCAATTCTGATTCCAACAATTCCAGGCATTGATTTTTCAGCTGCCAATGAATGCAACACTTTAAGATTTGGAATTAAGTACTTTTAATTCCCTAATTAAAAGTACACCCTTTTTGTAAGCCTGGAATTTTAAGACTGAGTCTAGCCAAGCCAAGCTTTTTTAAAACATGTCAAGCTTGAGTCTACCTTTTTTAAATCATCAATAAATTCTCCTCCTCAAAAACTAAAAAGTATGAATAAGTTTACGGTATTAATACCAATAATTCATTGATTGGATAATCAAATCAATGGGAACCTTATTTAACTTTTATTTGGTTTATGTTGAACTGTTTTTTTGTGGGGAGGAGGAGGTAATTCTAATGCTGACATCATCGTCGTAGCCAACAAGACAACTTTCGTCTGGCATCTCGACTCTCAGTGGAGACTCGCCGCTGACCTTCAATAGTACAGCAGCTTGCAATCCATCAGGTATGACTCAATGATTCTCAGGAGGTAGGGAGGTCAGTGGAAGGTAGGGAGTGCTGTTGGCGGTTGAGCACACATGCGCCCACAGCATATCGCTCCACCTGGCGGAGTTAAAAGCGTTATTTACGTCAAGCGTAACGAGGAGTAACACACGGCGCGACCGGTGATTGTGGTCCTCCGCACTGCCTGAACTACCTCCTGGATGGTGTCGATAGTAGAATGACCGGATCGGAATCCATGCTGTTGCGTGGAGAAATCAATCGCAGAGATGGTATTAGGCATACAAAGGGGGTGAAAGGAAGAGGGAGTCCTCAGTGCAACCTTATCCTAGGGAATCATGACAAGGCGAGTCATTTTCCATATAGAATGGAAAACACTGTCAGATAAATATGCATTGAAAATGTCTAAGAGAAGCCTTGGATTTATCTCTGTGACGTGCTTGAGAATCTTTAAGGGGATGCCATCAGGGCCAGGTGCTTTTCTAGAATGGATGGAGAGATCGGACAGGGGTGGTAAGTTCCTCTTCCCTAAAAGCTGGGAAGCCACCTATATCTCCGAAATCTCAAACAGGTTGCACTGGACGGGTCGGGAACATTGTGTCAACGACAGCAGACATGGCTTTTGGTTCCATTACCAAAGGTGGAGACCGAGCTCCTAGTTTCTGGGTTACAATTTTGTAACCCATCCTCCAGGGATCATTGTCAATGTCCCGACACAGCTGTTTCCAACACCTAACCTTGCTTCGGTTGATGGCTCCATGGAGTCCTCGCCTTGCCGCCTCATAAGAAACTCATAGAAAATAGCATAGAGGTAACTTCAAAAAAATAAAATTTATTTATGTCGCACATCATAAATACAACATGAATATGGTGACAGCCAATTTTTAGGTACTCAGCCAATTTGGCATTCGCATTGGGTCAGTTTCTGGCTCGCTGCGCCGCTTTTTGCAGACCAAGACATTTACTCCGAAGTACCCCAATTTCAGAAGTCCACCAGTAGACTGGTTTTTCCCCTCGATTACAGGAAAATCGGGGAATGGACTATTTACATGCAGATAAGATTCGGCTTGTGAATTGTTATAGTTGGATTATTGTAACTTACCGATGAGAAAACTCTAAGTTTATTAAACCATCAACGTGTAAAAACATCCATCAAATTAGCACCAAGTTACCGAAATCAACCACGAACTTGGCATATGATGTATTCATTGTTAGCAGTACCATTTTTTTTTTTTTTTTTTTTTTTTTTTTTTTTTTTTTTTTTTTTTTTTTTACTGAAAGGGGCGCGTTTCTCCCAAGGTACTTCAGCCGTAGCGGCTTTTTGTGCACCCCTGTGTGGGTTGCGGCATTATCACATAGCGAAAAGCCATTGGTGATTGGCGGGATTTGAACCCGGGACCTTGGGCACTAGCAGTACCATGACCATGAACACCTGAAATTTAAAATTGACTTCAGACGATCATTTTCGAATCCGATTCCAACTCTGAGAATCGGTTGAATTGATTATAAGAATTGTTCAAACCTAGATTTAATATCATTCCCAAATACTTTACAGGTTTAGCATCAAGTGCAATATTAGTAGAGGTCTGCGGTTCAGGAAATTATGAGGTCGGTATGGTACAAATTGTTGTACTTCGGTTCTCGGTACAAATTCGGTATGGTTCGGTACACAAGAATAATACCGCTAGTAACATTGGCTGATCTTATCCTTTTATTCATAAGTATTTTCCATAGCTTATTTAGTGAAAACAAAGAAAATGGAGTTTAAAAAAAGATATACAATGTTATAAGAAATATTTTACTGTACTAATTTTAAAACTAATATGATTTTTTAATCCATTCTGTAAATAAACATATCACATTAAACATATTATTAATTAACATATTAATTATTAACAATTAATTAATTATTAATTAACATATTAATTATTTAAACATTATAATTTATGTTGTAGTTAATTAATAAGGGGAAATAATCTTCTCAAGTCTATATGAAACTAAGGATGAACAAACAAAATAAAAAACTATAATGTATTTTATTGCAGAACAAAAAATACAGAAAATATACCGAGTAAATACCATTAGCCAAGGGGTCATTAGACCTATGTTTTATATTGTCCTGGTTTATTATTTTTAATTCAACCAATCACAATCTTTGTTCAAATTAAATCAAACACTTTCATAAAATGCCAAAGGGCTCTTTAGACTAAAATAGTTATTTTAGTATAAGGTGGTTAATAGTATTACAGTGGAACCCCTCAAATCCCAACAGTTCTCAAGAAATCAAAAAAATAAATACAGTAGAACTTGGATAATTTGAACCTCAAGGGACCAGAAAAAATTCAAATTATCCAAAAATTTGAATCAGAAAGGTTTTTGCAAGTGGTTGAAATAAACAATAAAATATCATGTTTTAACACTGTATATTAAAAAAAGGTTAATGAAGATGTTGTTGATTAAAAATCCTAATTTTTGTTAAATGTTGATAATGTGTTTGGAGGGATCCAAAAAATTTAGCTATTTCAAACTTTTTCTTAAATTCCTTCTCTACCTCCTTGATCGCCGCTATTTATTCTTGCAACGTCAGAGATTTGCTGGTTCACTTTGACGAAACCAGTGTACACACGACGTGTTAACATGAATGCAGACAAAATCACAAATACCAACAGGAAAGAAAGACGACGAATATTGGAACAAACCACCATCAATGATATACACGCTACTGAACTGCATCGGCGCCGTGTATTGAGACTAGAGATGTCAATGTTGTGATTTATGAGCAGTAGAGGACTGTTGAAGGGGGAGGGGTATGATGTGACCAGTCAACAGCAGGTGTACGTTCTTTGAGAAGGTTTGGCGGGGGGGTGGGCGTGTTGATCTAACTAAAAATAGTCTGAGGACAGGAAGCCCGAACGTCTCCTGGAAAATCGCACACAATCACTTGTTCACTTATTAGATTTACGCCGTAAAAACTTTGAACTATCCAAATAATTATTCGAATTAACCAGTATATTTAAACATTGTTTTTTATATAAAATTCTAGGGACCAAGTCAAAATTTCGAAATAAAGAAGTTTTCGAATTACAGAAGTTCTAATTATCGACTATCTGGAAATTAAAAAAATTTAATCACATAAACTTATTTTTCAAGGTTAAGTCTGTTATCTTTAACTGATGTAGGGAAGAAAATCTTCACACGAACGTAACTCCACGTCGGTTGTTAGCAATACGCACTTACCAGGAGGTAAACGCTCACTAAACTAGACACAGACAGTAGACAGACATGATACGCAACCCAGTAATGGTAGGGGGCGGGGGAGAGTGATTTAATTTTAGCAGAGGCTCGACTAGAAACAATTGCATGTCATAGGACGTACATCCACCCGCCAAGGTCACTGCCCTTATTTAGTCACGCACAGCTTGTTTAACCCCAATCACTGCATCTCCCGTCGCTTACATACAGTGACGAAATAAGTGTGTAATATTATTTCCCGGGAAGAACAGGCTTCAGTCCCAATTAGTTTGGACTTAAGGGATTCCACTAATGAGGAAATCCAGATCATATTAAAAAAATTAAACGGTTTATTTATTTCCTTTATTCAGTTATATCCTTAGCATTATGATTTTTTGTTTTATTTGAGTGAAAATCCTGAAATAGCAAAATCATTACGGCAAATCACAGTTCTATATTGGTCATATAACATCGTCAACAGGCTGTCAGAGCAAAAAGAAAGAATGACTTGAAAAAAATCACGAATCTCAGTATAAAAGGTTTTTACAGTGATTGAAAAATCACAGGTAATCCCATCACTATTTGAAACACGACAAATACGAGCTTCATATTGGTACGACTATTTTGTTGCATCAAAAGAAGGAACGGTTCCCTGATCGCTTAAGCTGCTATATATGGATACGATAATAAGCTACGAATGCACAATAATTTAGAGACGGCAGGGAGAAGGCTGGTTGCCTGATTTCCTGAAGTCCTGGTGAGGTTGTTTTAAATGATCATTCACCAACACGCTATGAGTCTTACGTTCAGTATTTGCCGTTCATCTGGGCAGTATTGTAATTCTATATTACTTTTAGAATATAAAGCCTTTAACGATCGGGTTTTATTCAATGTTTTCGGCGGGAGTTGTTTCACAGTTATATGTGATGGCAACCTAGACTGGATAGTGACTTAATTTTTACTTATTTGTACCGTACCGAGGATCGGTACAAGGCTGGAACCATACCATAACGATTTTTTCGGTGCACCGCAGACCCCTAAATATTAGAGACATTTTTTAAGAACTGTTGCATCACAACAAAATAAAATATGTATGATAATCTTTCATTAACTAATTGGAATTGTCACTTGCCTGCCTCATGAACTCTTTAGTGGTGAACACCAGCTCATGGTAGATGACCCATCTTGGCAATTCCTCGAACAAGGAGCTGTTAGGATGGATCATGACAGTCTGGTTATGCTTCACTGTCTTGTAGTGACCACCCTTGGATAAGCGAGCAACATGGTAGAAGTAGCCTGCAGTTATTGCCTAAGAAAACAAATTATTGTTAGTTAATCATAGGAAACAATATTTAAATCAATGTACTTTCTCAGGACTGTTAACTTTTAATTTTTTTTTAATATTCTTAATTTTAATAACATTCAACCAACCCACATTACAGATATGAAATATGTTTACACATACTATATCACTAAAATGTGCAACTGGTATGAAGCGTATGTGAATAATGATTTTCTTGGGTTTGTTTGGTCTGTATGGGTTATTTTTTACTTACCAGTTAACCTTTCTGGATGAAATGTGTTATCAAATTAACCATCTAAATTACTTGACATAATATAATTTCAGTTATATTAGGCTCAACTCACTTTTAAATCTGACTGGATCACACAAAAACAATTATGAATTTGATTCAGTCAGAATAAAGGCTTTTTGGCAGGCAGGCTAATCCATAGATGGGGTGCAGTAGTTCTTCAGATTACAATGCTATGTAAGTTCATCTTTATAAAAATACACAGAAATAGAAAATACACTGAAATCGAACAATTGGCTTCTCTCCTGTAACTATAACATCATTCCACGAATTTGCAACTCAAAGAAAATTATGAATTGAAGCGTCTAACTCCATCACTGCTTTCTTAATACGTAGTTATTTCAAATTATTTTCTTCAGTGATAAAAAAATTATTGACCAAATAATCTTTAATGTGAAAAGAACTTAAGATGACAGAAGATATGGAATATACCTCACCAATATACATGTCTTTTAAAATGTCTTTTTCTACACCCAGGGTAATATTAACTTGAGAAAATACTTCTCAACCAATAATGCAGGACAAATTGTTTCAACATAGGAATGCATGTAGGTCTGTCAACAGGACGTTCCCAGTCTGACCACCAATTAGACGAATAATTATATTCACTGGGTCGGGTCTATCCATGCGAACATGTTAAGTGCCTGTCCGGACTTGCCAATCTTGCCAGAACTCATGGTTACCAGTAATTTATGATTATAATATGCTGATATGTGTATTCATAAAAATAATTTGTACAAACACTTATTAAAACAATGATACTTAATACTGCATGAGTTGGCCTAAATAAATGATTCTTAAACTCCTTTAAGATCGTCCACTGGCAGGTCTTCACCAGTGAGTAATGCTAACCATTTTAATATTCCAATAATTATTAATATTTCAATATCTTAAATATTTTAAAAAGAAATAATCAGGGAAACTTACCCAAAGAGCGGATCTCTCACCTAACCCTTACATTCACAGGGAACTTTCATTTTTTTGTAAAACTAATTTTACTTTCGACTTTCGACACACTATGTCACACCCGGAAAACTAGCTAGTTTCGCGCCACGCCTCGACGGAAGCTCGACTTGGTCCCTTGGCCAGGTCGGCTCACCCAAGCTTAACAGTCCTGATAAGCCAGGTAAACGGTCAACAATGACAGGTGATATGGCCACGGCCTGCCGCCCGCCGCAAGCAGAGACGATGAAATCATGTCTTCATTACCCCCCAATTAAACGGCTTGTTACAAGTTACAAAACCTGCCAATGAAATAAAATAATAGTTTATTCCCATCAGTCAATATACAGTAAATACAGAGTGACATTGATAGTAACAGATACAAAAGACAATTTTAAATTTTGCCACAATTTAATAAGGAAAGGTCTACATGGGCAGATGCTTGTGCGTAGACCGCAGTTGTTATTAATTTTAATGGTGAATTTAGGAAAAAAGAGAACTAAACAATTAACTGAGGTAATAATTTGACTTTGGGATTGGTTTTAGTTGTAAGAATGATTTGACTTACGTTTGTTTTTTTTAATGGATTGACAAATTATTGATTGTGTGTTCATGCACTAGTTTAATGTAATACTTTGCAAGTGAGTGTGTAGTACATTTCGATACTATATCCCTTCTTCGATGGCAACAAGCATTTGAAATTTTAAAAAAACACATAATTTGGTGATTAAATCCAACGTGTTGGGGTGGAGAAAGTTAGGGTCAAGGGTTGTGCCTGTTGTAGTTAAGTCTGATAAGAGCCTCGACCTCCACCATTCCAATATTGTGCAAAAGCGCATTGACATGTTTATTAAAAATAAAAACTGCAAGTGAAGGTGAGTTAATTAATTTGCTAAATCTAATGTGTTGGCTTAAATTTCAAAAAAAATAATGTGAAACACAGAAGGAGTTAGTTAATGATATGGTTTCAAAAACCAAAGAACATTTGACTTATTGGGCTATTGCCTGTCCCGTAGGTAAGACAGTGAGGTGAGGTACCATAGTGGCGTTGGTCACATAAGCCAGAGGTGACCTCACAGGTGACATCTGCCGATAGATTAAAAAAAATGAACATTTGACTTATTGGGCTATTGCCCGTCCCGTAGGTAAGACAGTTAGGTGAGGTACCATAGTGGCGTTGGTCACATAAACCAGAGGTGACCTCACAGGTGGCATCTGCCGATAGATTAAAAAAATGAACATTTGACTTATTGGGCTATTGCCTGTCCCGTAGATAAGACAGTTAGGTGAGGTACCATAGTGGCGTTGGTCACATAAACCAGAGGTGACCTCACAGGTGGCATCTGCCAATGGTTTCAAAACAAAGAACATTTTACTTATTGGGCTTTTGCCTTTTCCATAGGTACCACAACAATGTGCCTTTAGATTTTGAAAAATAGCCTCCAGCAAAGCTAGCTAGTTACGTTTTATTGAGTTGATTATTGGTTATCCAACAGGAAAAGGGACTTGTATCAGAAATGTGAGTGATATTTGCCTTTCAATACCTCCTATACCTCAGACCACAGACCTCCTTGCCCATGGGAAGAACAATTCATTAACCTGGCACAATAATTTATCTAGGCCTATTAGAGTAATTTAAATAGAGTGTCCCTTAACCTTTCTAATGTTAATGGTTTCTGTAGGGTTTGACACAAGATCCATCTCCACTCTCTGCATCAGACCAATTAACTGTTCCCTTACGTCACGTGCCCGCTTCATTGACCTACAACATAAGTTATCTCAGTATACTACAAAATGGCCCAATACTGGACTATCAAAAAAAAATCTATTTTATGATCAAGTTACAGTTAAAATCTCCTGGAACGAATTTCTACACCTATTGATACGGCTGAACTGGGAATATTTAAAAATTAAAATTAAATTAAAAGGTTACAGTACCTACCGTCTTCAATCCAATAGTCGTTTGTATGCGACTAGTTTCGGGAACAAATTATTCCCATTATCAAGCATACATTTGTCCTTAAGTCACTTCAGAACATGTCTTTGTAATTCTTGTGCATTCTACAAAGACATGTTCTGAAGTGACTTAAGGACAAATGTATGTTTGATAATGGGAATACTTTGTTCCCGAAACTAGTCGGATACAAATGACTATTGGATTGAAGACGGCAGGTACTGTAACCCTTTAATTTAGTCAATTCTTAATCCTGAAGGCAAAAATGTTTAAATTAGAGAAACATTTATCTAGCAGCAACTGTTACTTTTCCTGGGGAGGACTTATCGGTGTAGGGGTACCGCTAAGTAGTCATGTGGCTGTAACGGTAAGGGTTTTTTGTTTCCCTGCAGTTCACCCTGTCGAATTTTTAAAAATTGGCATTTAACAATATGATAGTAATGTTTCTGTTTCCATCAACACCCCTTAAATTTTGGTTATGGGTTATAGAGGTAACACATCATTTCTCCACCAGTCCATATTGTATAAAAAATATCCATTTTTGCTCTAATCATTTCCAAAATATATACCTGTACTATCAAACTAAATTAATAAAATATGTAATACTTAAAACTAGTATAATTAATGTTATATTTATAATAGGGGTGCAAAGCATCAAGTCATCAAGCTTTTTAAAGCTTGGTTCGGCTCAAGCGTTTTCAAAAAGCTCGAAGTTCAAGCCAAGCTTTTAATGCAAAGTTGAAACAACACTTCATTTTGCTGTAAATTTTAAATTGTTCTGTTATGGAATTTCCTATAGGGAAAAATCTATTATTTTAGGTCTCATGGAAAGAACTAAGTTTGGGATCATATTACTTGTTTGTTTTGAGTTGCCGAGAGACCAAAAAAATTGTCATTAAAAATTCTATGCCTCAACAAATACAAATAAGCTTCCAACTGATTGACTATCAAATCAATGTATTATTGGTATTAAGATACTAAACTTATTCATATTTTAGTAATTTAAAAATTTAAAATGGACGCTTTTGAAAAAGAGATTTTCTGAAGCTCTTGAAAATTGTTCAATAAGGTTGGCTTGGCTCGAACTTAAAATTCCAAGCTCGCACACCCCTAATTTATACAAACACAAAATATTCAGACTCAAATACACAATTTAAATTTAATATTATATTTCTCAGGAGTGTCATACCTATACTGGATGAAGTTTTCGTAGCACCACTGTGTGGAATGGTCGGTGTCTGCCCACTGTTTGTACACATTGAGCAACACCAGGTGGTCACCGCCAAGCACAAAGAAGTTCTTGCGCGCTGTGTCTGCATGTATGATCTTGTCCTTGGGCCGGTAGAAGATGGCGCTGTTGACAGACAGCATAGCGGCTATGCTAACTATCTCCTCACTGCACTTGTACCTGCAGATGTTACGGACCAGTGAAGTTCATATTATATACCAAAATATAAAATTATTTCATACAGCTATTGAAAAACCTGTTCAAAATTTGATACACATTAAAGAAACGGAAATGAAAATACAAAATCCAGTTGGATGAATGTTGTATATGTATATAAAAGACAAATATAAGCCCATCTAATGAATTAGTATGTAATGCTAAAGGTCTGAGTCATTTAAAAACTCAATTGGTGAGTAGTAGCGTTTTGTTAAAAGAGTTGTTTGAATTTTAGTTTTAAAATTTGAGCTGCTGAGAAAATTATATTTTTCTGGTAATTTGTTTTAAAATTTTAGAAGTGTAAAAGGGGCTTTTTTCTATTTCTGAGGTTCTATGAATTGTATGATTATGAATATGTTTCTCGTGCAGTATTTGTGACGAGGAAAATAAATTAACCCTTCTTAAAGTGCTACTGAAAATCACGGTCCCTGCTCATTTAGTGTAAAAAAATCAAAATTTTTTTCCCAATGTTCTTTTTAGATTTAGATAGCTTGATAAAGTATAAAACAGTAATCAGCGTCATTTTTAAATATTGAAGATTTTAAAGACTGTTTTCAGTTATTAAAAGAAGTATTTACCGCGCCGTGCGATCCTACTATGCTGCGAGAAATGTTGACAGCCACCCGGTAAAGGTTAAAAAATTGTTGATATTGTTGTGAGTGTGAAGCAAAATTTCGAAGATATAAAGAGAAGGTAAATACCAAGCTTTCTGGAGAGAGCTTTACAAGAGGCTCTGTATGAAGCATTAGTAAAAATTCTAATGATTCGTTCCTGAACCGTGAAAACCCTCTCACTTTTAGAAGCATTTCCCCACATCGTAATCCCATAGCGGAGAATTGATTCTACAAATGCAAAGTAAAAAGATTTACATGTTTCTATAGTTGTACATTTTAACAGAACTGATATAGGGAATGCAAATGGTCTGAGTTTTTTTGTAACAAAGTCTATGTGTTCACTCCAATTTAATTTACTGTCAATAAAAACTCCGAGAAATTTATGACTCAAATTATCTACTGATGACTTGAAGAAAATAGTTTTTGTTTTGGTGCTGTTTAAAAGAAGGCCATTTAACGAAAACCATTAATCTAATTTTGACAATGTCTCAGCTACAGTTTTTTCTAGTTCTGCTAAAGTCTGAGCCTTTACTAGAGTAAATGGTATCCACAAAGATAATTAATTCAGAATTAACAAAGTTGGGGAGGTCATTTACGTAAATTAAGAATAACAGTGGCCCCAATATTGAACCTTGAGCGATACCACAATGTGCGGCTCTCCACTCAGAGCAATACTTAGAGCAATCTTTGGAAACTATACATGTTCTTCGTTTAGGGCCGGTTGGATAAGATTTAATCCACTGTAAATACCTACCTTTTATGCCAATCTTAAACATTTGATAAACCAATAGATCGTGATTTACACAAACGAATTCCTTGGATAGGTCACAGAATACACCAGCTGCATTCTGCGATCCATCCAATGCAACCAGGCTAATATTAACAAAACTTTCTAGGGCTGCCTTGGTATTCATATTTTTTCAGAATCCAAATTGAGATCTATGGAAATAATTATCAACAAGAAAACTAGAAGGTTCCATTTCCGCAATTGCTTGCCCCTTCTATGCCTACTCATGGAACAATTATACGTTTTTGTTTTATAATTTATAAACGTTTGTTGTTGAGGCATATTTTAAAAGTGGCATTTCTGTTGTTTCAATTCAACGTCAGTTTTGCATGTATTTCTTTGTTAGAAGATGTGGATGAACACAAAATACAATAAAGCTGTGGCTTAAAAATTTTAGGTTAACAGGTTCTGTCTTAAAAAAAAATCCTACAGAACCTCCAAAGTCAATCTAAACACCGGACAACATTGAAAGAATGAGACAAGCCTTGCTAACTAGCTCTCTATTGATATGTGAGTATTGCTCTATGAGAAGAATATGAGTACTACACAAAGACTACACTTCTATTCTAAAAAAAGTCTGTCAATTAACAGCTTAAACCCTGATGAAAGATGACAAAATGATTGTGATGAGTGATAAAGCTCATTTCCATTTTGATGGATGTGTCAACATACAAAATTTTCATTATTGCTCAAACCCCCTACACTAACGTCACCTGCATAGTGCCCACTGACTCTACCTCAGTGTTTGTGATTATTTTTCTTTGGGGCTACATAAAATCTAAAAGGTATGAAAACATGCCCCAAACATTGGGAGACTTGAGAGAAAATATCAAACAGATTTGATTGATTACAATCAGTAAGGTAGTTGATTACAAATGTGATGCTAGGTAAAGAGTTTGACAGTTTTGTGTCTGAAAAATGTTACAATGATAGTTTTTTATTCAACTGCATGTTTTTGTACATTATACAATGTAATATATGTGAAAAAATGTTTAAAAATACTGAAGTTATAATAATTGCTTTATCTGCCGCACCCTATATGTGTAATGAAACTTAGATTTTTATTTCATTTTACGATTTTTTATTTATTAAAAATAGTGAATAAGTTAAATTACTTTGCTTAATTTGCTAATAATTACTAACTTTTCTGAGGCTATGAGCATTTTGGCCATCATTGGGTCCAACGGGAACTCGGCCATTCGCCTGCCGAGCTTGGTCAGCTCCCCATGATGGTTCAGGGCTCCCAGGGCGTAGAGCTGCTCTAGAGCCAACACCTACAATCATCACACTACATTTACACATTCACACTACATTTGTAACCTATGATAAGTTTATTTTTATGTTCATATTTTTATGTTTTAATGCAGGTTAAGTATAAGAAAGGGCCATGTGGCCCTAACTTTGCCTGCTGAAATAAAGAATTTTTCATTTCATTTACATTAGACCAATCTAGGTGTAGTAAGCTCAACAACCAGTTTAAGGACTTGGAAGTGTCCTACACTACTTCCAGGATTTTTCATTACCCCAATTTTATTTTTTCATAATCATTAATGGGTAATCATTATTTTCAATCATAATCTAACTGCATTAGTTTTACTACAATTTCATCTTGACTGTTGATAATTCTGGTGTTTAAGAAAATCATAAAAAACCAGGAAGCTTAAGATCAAATTTTGAGGTTGTGTCGTTTTGTGTCATGTTTGAGTTGTTGTAACATTTTGATGTTGCATTAACTTTCAAGTGAAATTGACTAATATTTGGATAGGAATTGATTGAATGAAGGGTAAAGAGGTTATGAATTTATTGACTAAGTGAGAATCTAAATACAAGAAAATTCTGATTCTGAAGTTAAAACACAAACTGGACTTGTAGACGATAGTGATTTTGATTAAATTACACTGAAACTGCAGAGAAAGAAGTAATACACCTAATGGTAATATAAATAAATAATCCAACAGGATTTTGATTGTAATGAAACTGCAGAGCAATCACTGTACCTAGGCCAGTACAGACACTGGCCTAGGTAGGACATTGTCAGAAAATAATGGATTTCTGGAAGTCACTATATACTGGAAAAGAGGTAGGCCAATGGCTTAACATTTTTATCACCGAAAGACTATAACATAATAATTGTTTTTAGTTTTGTATGCTTAGTTTTGATATGTGAATGTTTTGGTTGCATCTGGTTTCAACAATTTGCCTAACAAGGTGCTATTTATTTTGGTCTGAAAAATGCAAAATAAATAAAATATGTATTGTGTAAAATGTATATTGAACTTGAAACTTAACTGTGTTGGTACAGACAACTTCCATCAAACTCAAAACACCATTCATTTAAAGTCAACCCTTCTACCAGAGTCCGAGTAATAGAGAGTTTCATCCAGATTAGATTAGATTATTGAAATGGCGACCCTACCACAAGGTAGGTATTTTAAACCAAGTATGAATGAGGATTGAGTGTAAGATGATTGTGGTGTGATCTTTTAATCTTGTTACTGGCAAGACTGACATGTTCCTTAGACACAACTGTTGATTAATAACTTAACAGCCGATGGCAGCTAAGGGACCTACAGTTTAACGAGGAGTCTGTACCTATGAGTCCGGCCTATGAATTACGAATTGGTCTAATTTTTAAGGATGGTCTTAGTGGATTAATGGAGCACTCAATTGTGTGGGCATTAATCCACACCAGGTAATATTACATCCACCGACCATTGCTCATAACAAGAAGCAACATTGCTCATCCAAGTAGCTAGATTACAGAACAACGCCACCGTCCTTGTCAAAAGCATATATTATTGAGTCCAGATCAAAACTTGTCAAACCATTAACTGTAATTGTTGTAATTGCAACAAGTCCATGCCGTGCATGGTCCATTATCCATGCAGTACATCCAAGAAACTCAGTAATTCAAGAACAAGTATAACCAACCCTTTGAAATGAGAAATTGGTTGGTTGGTACTGGACTACTGGTTAAAAATAATTGGTAAGTAACAAAGATAGACTGTTGCTCCATTTATTGTGCAACGTCTTACATATTATTGCAAAGACATTCAATCTTGCTACTAACCAGTGTCTCGTGGGGTGGAGGGTCCAGGAAGTCAAAATGAATGAGATCATTGATACCCAGTGCCTTAAGAGTGAGCACAGCATTACCGAGGTTGATCCGCTGTATCTCGGGGACTGTGTTGTCCTCCAGTTCATGTTTGTATGCCCAGGCTGTATACAGGCGGAAACATTTTCCTGCAGCTACACGGCCCGCACGACCTGCCCTCTGATTTGCTGAGGCCTGCAATATTACAGTATATTCAAATTAATTCAATAGATCAGCATATCGAAATGATTGTACCTACTTCCCTGTGGGAAATAGGTTAGATCAAGGATGTGTCTAAAGGGAATGTTTTCAGTTCCTCTTGACAGCTGTCCTTATAACACTAAATGTATGTCCTGATATCACTAAGCATATGACATCACCGTTTCAAATTTTGGTCTGACAGATTTCCAATACCACCAGGCCCGGATTACCCATAAGGCCAACCTAGGCCATGGCCTAGGGCGCAAGCTTGCGGGGGGCGCAGGGCAAGGGATGGAAAAAAATTTTGTATATTTTTATTTTACTATACAAGCGTCAAATGCATGCCTATGAGGAATTTGTTACAAGGTTTGTTGCAATAATCAAACTCTCAGATCTCACGACAAGAGGAAATTGAAGTTGAGGTTAACAAACTTCTCGGTGTATTTTAAAATGATTTAGAGCCGGCGAACTTTAATGAACTTGTCCACCTGTGATCGCAGATGTCAACAAAAAAAATTGAAAATATAAATCAAACGCCGTTGTCTTTGTACAAGTGGATCATAGGAAACAAATTAAAAGATATCTGTCCAAATGTCTAAATTTTGCTTCGAATGTTAAATTGTACTCCAGGAACAAACGCATCAGCCGAGAGGTAAGTCAAACAATAACAACCCATTTACTTTGTATTAAAATTTCAATGCCCTAGATTTTAATCTAAACTAAAATAACGTTAACAAATATTAAACAAAGTCTACTCTGTTGTCAGCTCCTTAGGATCACAGTTTTTCATGGGAAAGTAAGATTCCACAAATTACTCTAACTTTTAATATACTACAATTTTTATTAATCTTTAATCACTTCACAAAACCGAATAGCCTACTTTTTTATTGCTTTGTTTTCTGTATATTTTTTGTGTCAAAATTTAATTGTATTTTTAGGTCATTTTCCTGATTAAATAGGATCAAGGAATACCATAGGTCCAACGTGACCCAAAGTTTAACTCTCCCGCTCTCCTCAATATTGAAAATTATGTAACCAAAACATTGGATTTCACCAACACCATCCAATCGTTTGCCTGGGCCAAAGCCAGGAAAAGGAAAATTTTAAACGATGTTTTAAGGTGGTGCGAGCAAAAATATCGAGTATTTAAAAAAATCATAATTTTAACATTTATTTGTTGACTAGCAGTAAGCCCGACCTTCGTACGGGATGTAGGATTCAGTTTAAAGATAAGATCATCATACCAAAATGTAAACCTGAAATCCTAAACAAATTAGTCCAAAGAAAAAACATCAATACGCAGCTATATTATTTACCATTACTTTACAATTAAATAGATTAGAACATTTATACCATTATTATAATTAGTTATACGTTAAAATGGCGTTAAATAACGTAGTATAGTATGTTTTCGAAATAGGTTTAAAATCAATGCCCAATATAAACTGACTAATATTTATTTGACAGCTGTTTGTTTTTACTTCTATTAAAACTTTAAACTACAAAGACAGCTATTTATTACCAGTAGGTTATTCATTGAAAACTGAATCAAAATGCAAGTAATATCGCGTAAAAGTGGGGTTTTAAATCCTCGTTATTTACTTTTCAAAGGGTGGCGGGCGATTTCAAGTTCAAGTAATCAGTTCTCCCGTTTTTTCGGAGAAGACGGCGTAAAATGCCTCCTGGAGCGTCAAGGAGTGTGGGAATACGGCTTATGTTTTTGAGCAGAAATTTTGGGAATGTGGATGAATAACAGACCTTTTTCACGTAACCTATGTGAAATTTTATAATAAGAAGAAAACAAATTTGTTACCTACAGGACATGGTTTTTAAAGCAATATTTTTGATCCGATAATAACACAAAATACATAAATATAAAAAAATAATAATATACAAAATATGTCATTTTGGAGATCTAAAAAGGTTTAAAAATATACAAAAAACAGAATTGTTGCTTGCAAAAATCAACCACATATGCGTAACGAATAAGCGACACTAGCGCCGACCTAGCGGATTTCAGTTGTCCCTAACGCCGCTCGCACCGCAAGTTTTTAAATAATGATTTAAAAGTAATTTCGTTAGTAAATACCTTTTTGTGTTAATAAATGTTTTTACTTAATTATACAGTGTTATTTGTGTTAATTAAGTAGTGTGTTTTATTTTTTAACATAACCTTTTCTGTGAGTATTTTCTTCTCATACATTTTGGAATTTCGCTGTAACTGACTGATCGATTTAAATTATTTTCTTGCGAATGAATGTAAAAGATCACTGATAACCTAAATAATAACCAAGATATTTGTAATCTCCCACACATTTTTTTTAGTTTTGCCAGAAAGGTAAGGCGCACCATTTAATATGCCAAAAATGCCAGCCTCCCCGAACGTCTGCCGGGAGGGGGCGTAATGGAGAACTCTGGCCTAGGGCGTAAATAGTTGCTAATCCGGGCCTGAATACCACCAAGAGCTAAGACATAGCCACGTCAAAAAGGTATTCACAAATATCCAACAATCCTCATTCATTTATATTTATAATCCCACCTCATCATTTGAATACTATAGTCAACTACTATTCATAAAATAAAAATTAAAAAATAATAATTACAAGCAATATTTCATAGATAAATTTCTGCCTATATATCGTCAAGAGCTTGGAATGATATTATATATTAGGATTATATTTAATTTTATCTCACTCGTAGTAGCAACTCATATACACCGTCAACATGAAAATTACAATACAGTCAAATGTTCGAAAATAGCAACCAATACATTATTAATCAACACTTCAATACTTTTGGTACTCCTCCACCCTTCTACCTTATTCCGTTTCTAATCTTGGAATTGGAAACCGATTTTGAAAACTCCATTAACCCCTTAACCACGACACAAGAGCTATTTCATGTTAGTATTCTGCACTGCTATCGCAACGCACCGAATATCACATGCAAAGACTTTGGTGCATTAACCGCGACACCCGAGTTGAAAAATGTTGAAAAACCAAACAAGTTGCAAAAAATCCTACGATGCGCCATCGGCAATCATAATTAAAACATGCCCCCTGATCGCGTTTAAACTGCACCGCGCCTACTTACGCTGGAGTTAAGAGGTTATTACTGATAAAAACAGGTATAGCCAGAGTTACCATGTTCCGCCCCTTTGTGTAATGTAATGTACCATCTACATTATTTCTGCCTCATTATTAGCAGAATTAAAACATGATTTTTTTCAACTTTTTGCTTAAATAATACACATTAAACAGTATTAGGATTAATCAACCTTCCTGCCAAATCTGATAGATATTTTATTTTTTGATTCTGTATGCAATGATATTTAAAAATCAATACTAATACAGTAATGTATTACTGTAGTTTGGATTTATATACACTAAATAAACGTTTTACGATGCCATAACACTCCACTAACTCATATCTAGAATTCAATTGGGATTCAGCTGATAATTTGATTTTATTAAGTGTATTTGAATATAAAAATTTTTGTAAAAGTTACATAAGATGATGATCATAAATAACTTCAATGTCTCAAATTTAACTGCTACCTTAGTTTATTTACAAAATACAATATTTACAAATTTTACTCCTCACTTTATTTAATCAAGAGTAATTTTAAGTTAGTACTTTTTTCAGTTCAACACTGCAATAGTATATATTGCATATATTGCTGCTGGTATTGTTCGTTCAATAATAGACCTGCTAATTAAAAGAATTATTATCACACACAATTCACCTCACAAATCGTTTAAAACTTTTTTACAGTGATATACCTCACCTTGGATATAGGTACGACAATGAGTGACTCCATACCAGTCCGGGAGTTGAAGTTGTTCTGTTTGCAAAAGCCTGGATCTATCACGTAGATGATGTTATCAATTGTCAGTGAAGTTTCGGCAATATTTGTCGCAAGTACCACCTGAACAAATTTGGCCAGTTTTTAGTTTTTCTCATTAAAAGTTAAAAGTAATTTAATTTTATGGATATTCTCATATAGAAACAGAGAAAGACAAGATTAAATGTATTGGTTGAGTTTTACAAGTATAAGGAAAAGTAATAATGAAAAAACACAAAATAAAGGTACAGTATTCAAAATACTGTTCATGTAATAGTGTTACACCAGAAATTCAGTCAAATGTTATTTGAAAACCTGAGTAGAACTAGATTGATGCTACCCACAAGTAGCAATCAGATGTAATTACATATACGAAAAATTTCCTGCTAGGAAACATAAGTACATAAAATTACCTTCCTGGCACCTGAAGGAGTAGGCATGAATATCTTTGCCTGCATATCACTCGGCAGATTGGAGTAGACAGGGAGGATGATCAGCTCTTTAATCTTGGACCCGAGACGTCTCACTCTGTCCTGCAACAGCTCCTGGCAGGTCTCGATCTCCTCCTGACCTTCAACCACACACTGCATGTCATTTAGAGGAAACCTTTTCCAAGTGCATCCATACCCCAGCTCAACCTGGTGCCATATTCAAATGTTTGGTTACTGGACAACAAAATTTAGAAATGTGTTGAATCTGAATCTCAAATCCACCTATTCCTGAAAAAAGGTTTGCATTTGATTTGAGATTCAATTCCCCATATTAGAGAATCAATTCCCCAGATTTGAGAATTGCATCTCAAGTCCAAAGTCCAAAGACTTAAATCTGTCGTTGTGATCTGGGTGATCTTGGGATTAAGATCCCAGACCTAAATTTCAATCCCGGGATCTTGTGATTAGTTCCGGAATTACCGTTTTTAGAAATCTAGAATGTTTTGTTTGGTGAAGACACTCATAGGAGTTTTTATTAAATTTGGAAACAATCAACCGTTTCATCTAATAAAATCATAAAATAATGAAATCATAATTTTGTAGCTTTAGCAACTTACACAGTTGTATTGAAGGCTGATCATCTGTTAGATGATTGATAGCCAGCGATTGTCAGCAGCACACTTTTCGAACGTACCTCATGAACGCGCCTAAAATTCTGGGAAAAATAGAGATCATTATTTTTCATTATGCTCATTTTGTATTTACTTCAATTAGCTGTTCATTTTATCACAAATAAAAAAGCTATCATAAATTTGACTCCATTATTTCATTTATTGTATTCACTAGCCCTATAAAATAAGGTTAGAGGCTATAACTATATATAGGCTGTAACTATGCTAAACGAAAGCCCGATAGCAACTAAAAATATTGATGATTAGTTGAACGTCGTGAAATAAGAAATATCAAAATAAAGCCACCTGTGCGGCCGTGGGATACCTCGAATTGTAGGAATTACCTGCAATGGAAGTTCAGAGCGATAAGAAAACTACTCAGTGCTGTATAGTTATATTCCAGGAATAAGTTGTCATTGTTGAATTGCGCTTCCGTTTTAAGGAAAATTTAAACTTTGAGAAAGGTTAATTAGTAAATACCAGTTTAAAAGGACATAATAAAACAAATGAAAACTATTATTTATTATATTCAAACATTAATGACAACATTTAAAATGTTTCCAGTGTTTGTAAAGATGACTAAAAATGGTAAAATAATGATTTTTGCAATCCCATTAATCCCGGAATTGATAGGTACCCAAAAACGACCGGGATTCGGGATCCCGGAATTGAAAACTCTAGTTGTGATAAGCCTGTGTCTACGCATTGTGGGCAGAACAACAAACTTCATTTGAAAATCACAGTAAAATCACGTCATACAAAATCCATTTTTTTTTATAAGCAATGTAAATTTGGTAACATACAAGTTATCATTAGTGTTATGTTGTTGACGGTGATATTTGTTGGAGTTTGAAATTATGTGATTAGTATGTGTCCAAAATTAGAGAATTTCATTTACGAGTAACAAGTTGCACTATAATTTTACTGATAAATTTCAATACATTATATTTTTAAAATAAATACAAAGGATATTGTCATTGGTGTATTACCTATTATTCCGGAATGCAGTTGGTTATTATCCCTCATGAACTACGTTTTTGATATTTATATCTTGATCTTTAATATGACAGAAAAGTCCATAACAATAACTCTATTGTTCAACCTTTACAAAAAAAATTACTTTTCACAATATTCAGAACTAAAACTGACTTTAAAAAGATTAACAGACAATTGCTTTTAACATGGCAAACAATCAATTGGTGAAACATGCAACAATGACTTACTATCGATAATGATAATTTTGATTGTAAGACAATGAACAATTAACTGTTGACATGAGCAGTTTAACAACATTGTTGTTCTCTTTCTTCACCCGAAGAGAAAAAAAATAACTTAAGCCCAAAACTAATGTATTAAAACATTAATTTTTGCAATAGAATGATGAAAAACTCCTTACAAGAAAAAGAAACAATATTGTATAAAAATTGGTTGAAGAAATACCTGTAAGGAAAACCAAGATATCGCCTAAAGGCTGGGTTGCATGAATCTGCAGGATAGAGACTACGCACGCATCAATGTAGTCTGCCTCAGGAGCCTTGGTGTAGTAAATATCAACAGGGAACCTTCTCCCTGAACAAAAAATAATCTACATCAACAAAAGGATAAAGTTTAAACATATAGCATTCAATAACATGTGACTTGAGTCTAACTCACTGTATAATTTGTTATTAGAGGGCGGTCATAGGAGAATTTCTGCTGAGGTATCGGGATGAAAACTAGTGATACAGAGATTAGATTATATTATTTAAATGGCGACCATACCACAAGGTAGGTATTTTAAGCCAAATAAGAATGAGGATTGAGTGTAAGATGATTGTAGCGTGATCTTGTAGTCTTGTTACTGACTAAGGCTGACATGTTCCTTAGTCAGGACTGTTAATTTAAAGCCTAACAGCCGATGGAAGCTAATGAACGTACAGTTTAACGAGAAGTCCGTACCACATCCTATGAATTACGAATTGGTCTAATTATGAGGATGATCTTGTTAGTGATACCAAATGTTCCCTTATGTTAGTGTTAACACAAACTAATAATTGTCTGAGTCTGAGTACATTCATGTAATAGAAAACTGTACTAATTTAAAATAGTAAAAGGTGTTATGCTATTTATGAAACATAGAAATATAATTATACAAGAGAGTCTACTTTTATCATGAGAAAATGTTTTTGTACGTTATTTTCCTTGTTGCAGAAAATAAAGGTCTGAGAACAATAGGTGCCAAGAAGTTGAGTAGCTTTGTCAGACAAACCGCCCAAGGTATGTTCGTGGTTCAGTAGTTTTAATTAATACTAAGATTAGAAAATTTCCTACATGAAAATAAGCTGATGCTTTAGACTGTATATTTTTACATATCCAGTACTTTAAAAATCATAGGGTTTATGCTTAAGAGATATAATTCGGCATAGCTTTTTGTGATTATCCAAGTCTGAAAATTATCCTATCCAATCTCTAAATATACAATCAAAACTTGTACTATTGGATCAGAAAAATTCACCATCTGACACCTCTACTAATAGACTTCAGGTTACCAAATCCAAGATGATTTCTCTACTGCACTTTACCATACCGAATTTGTACCTAAGTACGAGGTACAAAACTTGGCACTGTACCATACCAATACCAACAATACGAACCATACCAACATGAAAATTGTTTGTACCACAGACCTCTACTTTAAATAGGTGGATGGATTATTTTCCTTGTTAACTGTTTACCTGGTATCCTAAATATCGGAGCATCATCGAAGAAATCCGAAAACTTTTGAGCATCAAGAGTTGCACTGGATATAAGCAGCTTTAAGTCCGGTCTGAACCTTGTGATGTCCTTCACTAGTCCAAACAATATGTCCGTGTGAAGCGTCCGTTCGTGGGCCTCATCGATAATCATCACACTGTAGAGAAAAAAAAATCAAGTTCAGAGGGAAATTAAAATTTATTAGGAATACCAGATTTGATTTTTTTTTATTTGATAAAGATTACGTTATCCCAGTGTCTGGTTCAAAACAGATCACAATCCTACAAATCCGAAGTCATTTTTTAAGAGGGTGGTCCTTTTATATCTATACTTTGACCGTCCACAGATACTACATATCTGTGCTTGGGACATATCAAGAAAAGATAAAGGAGGTAACACCTCAAACTACGTTAAGTTTGGTCCTGTGGCAAGGACACCATTCCTGCTGAAGTTACCTTTTTTAGTACCAACCTAACTAGCTTTAAATATAAATGGTCATCTTCTTCTCCTTAACTCCCATTTCCATCCAGATTGCTTCTTATCCACATACCTCATTCTTGTGTTTATTTATAGCCCAGAGTTAATTAGTTATTTATTTAATATTAGATGAATTTTTGTTACTTTATTTATTGTTACTATCTTTAGTTATATGATCAGAAATTATTTATTGTAGGTAGTGATTCAATTTATTGTTATATGTTTATTGTTAGTTGTTATTCATAGTTATCAATTGTTCAGTTCCTTAGTATTTATTTTATTTAATAGATTGTAATTGTATTGTTATATTTCTATATTTATATGGTGGGATAAATGTAGGGCTATTTATATTATATTTACATTTCTAATTATTAAAGTTAATTTATGTACCAACTATAAAGATGATGTGGTCTTAACTATGTTTATTAATTTTGTTAAATTGGTATTGCTGTTGGAAATGAAATAAAATAAATACCCCAGACAGTAGCCTACAGTAGTGATAAAAACTGATTGGAATCTCCAGGATCTGAACCAGGGCCGTCACTGACTCAGGTTCAGAGTCTGTGACGCTAACAACTACACCACTCACTCAATTCATCTGAACCAGGGCCGTCACTGACTCAGGTTCAGAGTCTGTCACACTAACAACTACACCACTCACTCAATTCATCTGAACCAGGGCCGTCTCTGACTCAGGTTCAGAGTCTGTCACGCTAACAACTACACCACTCACTCACTTCATCTGAACCAGGGCCGTCACTGAATCAGGCTAAGAGTCACACTACACCCACCGACAATCGCTCACAATTATCCACAATAATTCGTGACCCCCAAGTAGCTGGATCACAGGATGACGCCACCAACCCAGTTCATTTGTGCCAGTCATCAAAAGCGTAACGCACGATCCGGCTGCTCATCACACTTGGCACAATTCCAAACGACCATTTTAAGGATATTTCTTTTGCTGCATTCACGGAACCTTTTTTTTACCATTTTAACACAACTTGCCATTTTGGTCAACAAAACAGTATTTACTATTTGCAAATGCCACAAGCCCAGTTGTGGCATTTGCAAAATTATGTGTAATTCCACTGAATTTAAAAGTAGTGTGACTGACAAAGTTTATCCAATAGTTGGAAAGTCAACGTGTGAAACCCACAATGTGATTTACCAACTATCATGTAAACATTGTCCAAAAGTCAAACATCGAATTCATTTCAAGTTCGTATGACTGGCTATCGTTTTGATGTGGTACAAGAAGATCAAAGGAAACCTATTTATAATCATGCTTCTCACCACAACCAAAATTTTGAAGGCTGCTATGAGCTTAAAGCCCCTCACAAAATTAAACCCCATCAAAATGCAAAAAGTAACCAACTAATTTTGAGAAATTCTGAATTGGCACACCAATTGGTTCTAAAATCAAAATTCCCATCCGGTTTAAATTTAAGATAATTTGATAAAAAACGATACAACTCAATGGAAAATAACATTTAAAAATTACATGTATAAACCTCTGTATTTATTTATTTTAAAATGTACCAAATTATACGTTCCATATCTAAATTTTAAAATTTACTGACAAGACAATCAATCACCTGTTAAAATATTTAGTCACTGTTTATTATTGTTTATTGTTCTCTCATCTCTATTTTCTCAAATGCTTGAAAACGTTTATATATTTTTATTAAACAAAAATTCGCATAACTTTTCATTTCCATTTTTCATTTATTCTATCAAACCAGTTGAATAATTATATATATATATATATATATAAATATATATATTTCACTGTTTATTTCATCAAATAGGGCACATGGTTCAATTATTTCAATATATATATATATATATATATTATTATTTTTTTAACACATGTTTACACTTGAAGATGGGATTATAGCCCGAAACATGCCATGTTTCATTAAAATATAATTATGAAAGGCTACTATAGTTTTAGCGAATTTCCCATAGGGAAGAAGCTATTACTGTAGATCTTATGGCAAGACTTAAGCCTGGGACCATGTTATTTTTTCTTCTTTAGGTACCCAGAGACCAAAAATAATAGTCGTTAAAATTTATGATCGTAAAATTTATGATCGCGATCGTCGGTGGGTGTAGTGTTCCCTTGAGTGGATTAACGTCCGCACTATTGAATACTACGTTAATCATCGTTTATCATGGCAGCTATCCTGCGTACTCTTTTCCCATGTTAGTGATATAGAGAATTAGTAAAATCCTTTATTTATGGACAGATGTTGATGAAACTTGGTATAAATGGTCCAAATAAAAATCTTTATGCTAGAAATGCATACTATCAGTGTTCCTCACAGCAGCTAACCTGCATACTCTTTCCCCATGTTAATCTTATGGAGAATAGGCAAATAACTAATAGATCTCATATTTATCGACATATATTGATCAAACTCGTCATATATTATTGAATTAGAAATTGGCTGAGTATGCAGGTCTGCTACGACGGGGGTATTAACTGTTAACCATATACCCAAGCAATTTCTCTCCACATTTTTTAAACATTGATTTAAAACCTTTAACTGTTGGCTTAAGTTATCTCTATATATAAAATTGAATGTATGTCTGTCTGTATGTATGTAAGTATGTATGTCCTTTATGCGTTGCCAAACTACTCATCCGATCGCCATGAAATTTTCAGGAAGTTGCTCTATATGTGTCCGGGAAGGTTTTAGTGAAAAAAAAAGTTTCCATTTTATGGCGTTTTAAATTTCTAATGTTAACCTTATGGAGAGTAAGTTTGTTTACAAATTGTCTACAATGAAAACATTTGATTTCTCAGCTACAGCTGATTGGTTTACTTTCCATTAGCAATACCGTATGCTTTACTATCCAATGCCATCTGAATCATTCATTAATGTTAAACTATGAAGTAAATGTGTACTGTAAAAAATGAACAGCTTTATTCACCACGTTAATAGTTAACGGTTTTGGGGGATTATGTATTTATATTTTTATTTTCTGTCTGATTAAAGTCACGTGTTTATATGATAATTACAATGTTTATATTATTACGTTTATTATAATAATCAGCTGTTGTATATCTTTCCTATAAAAGCCGTATTACTTTTAGGTTTCGTTTGGGTTTGGATTGGATTTGAAAATTGTGAATTAATCCACTCAGATTTATTTGTTTTATGGAAATGATATTAATATGTTTTATCATTTCAGTATTGTTATTCACTATGCAGTGACCCAGAATATATAACCTTTCACAATGAAGCCGTATTGCTATTCGACTTAAGAACATGGCCAAACTTAAAGTTAACATGTATTTACTGTCAGGCGTTACGAAGTTCGCCGGGTCAGCTAGTGTGTTATAAATTTGAAAAAAAGAATGCAATGAAGTGAGTGAGTGGTGTAGTTGTTAGCGTGACAGACTCTGAACCTGAGTCAGTGACGGCCCTGGTCCAGATGAAGTGAGTGAGTGGTGTAGTTGTTAGCGTCACAGACTCTGAACCTGAGTCAGTGACGGCCCTGGTCCAGATGAAGTGAGTGAGTCACACTACTTTTAAATTCAGTGGAATTACACATAATTATGCAAATGCCACAATGGGCTTGTGGCATTTGCAAATAGTAAATACTGTTTTGTTGACCAAAATGGCAAGTTTTGGCAAAATGGTAAAAAAAAGGTTCTGTGAATGCAGCAAAAGAAATATCCTTAAAATGGTCGTTTGGAATTGTGCCAAGTGTGATGAGCAGCCGGATCGTGCGTTACGCTTTTGATGACTGGCACAAATGAACTGGGTTGGTGGCGTCATCCTGTAATCCAGCTACTTGGAGGTCACGAACTATTGTGGATAGTTGTGAGCGATCGTCGGTGGATATAGTGTTCCCTTGAGTGGATTAACGTCCGCACTATTGAATACTACGTTAATCCGCAAAGAGTGTCCTCATAATTAGACCAATTTGTAATTCAGAGGCCGTGTTTCCGAAACTGTAGGTCCCTTAGCTGCCATTGGCTGTTGAGTTATTAATTAAGTCCTGTCTAAGGAACACCAGCCTTAGTCAGTAACAAGACTAAAAAATCACGCCACAATCATCTTACACTCAATCCTCATTCACACTTGGCTTAAAATACCTACCTTTTAGTATGGTCGCCATTTCAATAATCTAATCTAATCTAATCTAACATAACACATAAGGGTGGGCTAGCGGGGTTGTAAATAGTATATTTTTATGCTAGTGTATATTTTTATGATTTAAAATCAAATGAATGTCTTTTTGACTTATACAGTGAGTTTTAAAAAAATATTAGACCAAAAAATGTGCGTGGATTGGTAAAAAAACGCCCCTAGGTCCATCCGGACGGAATTTCTTCATTGTTTTCTATCAAAATAATCAAATGGTGAGTAAAAACATAAAAATTATTTTAGCATATACCACTCTCCATTGCACGCATTTTAGCAGTGAACGAGTTAAAGAATGGATTAAGAGCCTAAAATTCCAAGGCATGACAAGGAATTATCTTAAATTACTTAGCTAATACTCGTCAGTCTCAAAAGGGTACAAGTAATAATTAAATGGAATAACCCAATTCTTTCATTATTTGTGAATAAAATGCACAAGATTAAAATATCTTTTTATTTTTAATAGGAAACATTAAGATGTTCCCTACCTGTAGGTTTGCAAATCAGGTTCTGAAAGGAATTCTCGATGCAGAGTTCCGTCTGTCATGTACTTTATAACAGTCCTCTCTGATGTGCAGTCTTCAAACCTGATACTGTACCCCACCTATTGCAAAACAATAGCCAAGTTATTCTACTTAAAAAACACACAAATATTTATGTGACCATGAAATATTGCTCGTCTAGAAATATACATTATCAAGATATTATTATTTTATGTTGTTATTTTCAAATACAATCTTACAAAGTCATTAAATCTTGGTTGGTTGGTTTTGTTATTACTTCGAAAAGATAAATCGAAAGGATAAATCCCACTCAAAATACATTCTAATGTTTGCCTAACTTAATAATACTAATTTTAATACTATATTATATTATATTATTTTAATACTATAACTTATATTATTTTATCTCATTAACAAGTAGAGTTAACATTTGATTAAAACCACTTAACATAGTGGTGGTTATGATGGGTGTTTGAGTGGGGAGCGGCAACAGATGTGCAAAGGGTTTTTGTAAAACAAAAGGCATTTATCAGGATCCTTGCAAACCAACACTCCAGAACACCGTGTAGGCAACTATTTAAAAACATCAAAATTTTTAAATGTTAAAATTGGTCCACAGAAATTCAGAAATTGTTCATTGAAATTGTTCATTGAAATTGTTGTCTTAATTGATAAGGTACAGAACAATACCTTATCTACAAAGGACATAAAGAGCACCCACAGGACATATTAAATAACCATATAAACATGAAAAACCCTATATTTGAAAAAATCACACAATTTGAAAGCACCACCCACTAGTCTGTCCAAAGTTAACATATGATACAAATCACATCTTATCAACTTAACATTGTAAACACATTTGATAAAAAATTGTAATTTAAATATAGGTTAGGTAAATATGGCTTGAAAATGGCATAAATGCCGAAACATGTTGCCAATAAAGACTAAAAAAAGGGTACTAATTGTTTTATTATTTATTATATTGTTAAAAGTAGCCCTAGATTGTGAATTCTTAAATAATATATATATTTATATATATATTAGTATTTAATTATATTAGTAGCCCTACTTGATGAACTAAATAGTGAAATATATTTATATATATATGTGTGTGTGTGTGTGTGTGTGTGTGTGTGTGTGTGTGTGTGTGTGTGTGTGTGTGTGTGTGTGTGTGTGTGTGTGTGTGTGTGTGTGTGTGTGTGTGTGTGTGTGTGTGTGTGTCTGTAAACACGATAACTCTCGTAAAAATGGTCCGATCGAGACTTTTGAAAGAAAATTCAAAATTCGAAATATTTTATTTAGTTTCTATGGTAACCGAAGGTCAAAATAAACAACGTTCATCGTATACACAAATTATTTATGGTTAGGGAAATAATCTCACACTAATGCTTTAACACGGAATACTGTATAACACACACCACATAGACCTAACTACTATTTAGGTCTAAAAATAAAACGTGAGATATAACCTCACACCACAACAAACTATTATACAAAGCGAGACTGGCGTATGACAAAGCAGTCATGTAAACAGCTGGCAGGTGATTGCTAGTGTCAGTAAAAAAGCGAAATACACCGGCAATCGATAATTTGAGGTTTTTGGAGCATATCGACACATTAGCCAGCCAGTAAGTCAAAATAATAACTGCGTACTATACAAAATGCAGACCGTCTCTCAGAGAGACGCGCACACTGAGCGGGATAAATAGCACCGTCACACAAAAAGGTTTTAAGATATATCTGAGCAAAAATCGTGCCAAAACTATTGACGCTGCATCAAAGTTGAGTTCCACTGACTGGAAAAATTTGGTTGCAAATGATGTTGAATTCCTAAATAGGGTTGTAACTGGCGATGAATCGTGGTTTTATGATTATGACCCCAAATTAAAATCGCAAAGCAAGGAGTGAAAAGGAAAAAGTGATCCTCAAACCAAAAAGTCAAGTAAAAGCCAATCAAAAATCAAAGTCATGCTTTTAGTTTCCTTTGATATCGAAAGTACTTTTAATCATGAGTTTCTTCTTGAAGGTCAAACAGTAAATTCTGCGTTCTACCTCACAGTTCTCAGGCATTTAAGAGATCATCTACGTCCTATGATTGAAAACCTATGATTGAAAACAATGGATGGATCCTTCACCATGACAAATGGTGATCAAAGCATAACAAATCACCTGCACATTCAGCGTTGGTCGGTCTGGCCAAAAAAATTCATTACCAACCTAGACCATTCTCCCTATTCATTCACCAGACCTTGCTCCCTGTGACTTTTATCAATTCCTCAAATTCTAAAATTTGATAAGGGGGCAGCACTTAAAAGCTGTGAAGACAGTTCAACAAGAAACTACGCGGAAACTTAAAAGCCTAACTACAAATGACTTTCAAGAGTGCTTCGAGGTGAGGAAAAGAAGATAGAACAAGTACAATGCAGAGGGTGAGGAGTATTTTGAAAGGGACAAATTCAATGTAGATGAAATTTTATAGAATAAAATTTTTATGACTTCGCATATTTATTGGATAAACCTCGTATTCATTTCAATTCAGTCTTAGTAGCCTAAATCAGCTATAGTTTACACTAAAACAATTTTGTTTGTTTACATTTTGTAGTTTACATTTGAACAAATGCCAGTTTAAAAAAACTTTCAAATTATTCAACCCTCGAGAGGTTGTATCGTTAGATTTTATCTAACAAAAATAATCACAGTAAAGAAATTTTTTTATTTCTTGTCAGAGGAATACTGGCCCATAGTTATATGTCACAGGCTATACAAGACGCCCTTTGAACTGTCCGCTAATTTATGATGCCGTAGGGGTGGGGGTTGACCTTAAAGTGGGGCGCATCGGGTTTTTCAATATGAATCTAATGTGCGACCAGATACGTACGAGCTCGTGTTAGATTTTTTCTATTGGTGCAACCATGTTTGTGTTTTCAGGCTGTTTTGTGCTTTCATCACACTAAATTAAGTGTTATTCATTAATTTTTCTAAAGCAATTGATGTTTGAACTGTAATCATGTCTATAAATCCTCAAGACAATCTAATTTTGAGTTGGATCAACGAATTGGAGGAAAGTGAGGTAGAAAACATGGTGTTCACAGTATATTTTATAAAGGACATATTGTATTTGTAGATTTGCAATAAAATTAAGTTTATAACCAGATGTTTTATTTTTCTCAGCCTCATATGATTGAAAAAAGCTTATTTTTTGTAATGACAAGGCATAATGAATTTTTTTAAATTAGGTTTTTCCATAACCACTTTTCCTTATAAGCAATTGATAATTGATTGGCTAGTTAACATGACGTATCATGGGTCATTTAAATGCAGACACTTGGCAATGTAGTGTGTTAGATTTTTTCTATATGCGCGACGTTTGCAACATTTCACCACACGATCTCTTACGCGGTTTAATCACAGCTGTTAATTTTGTAAACACTTAATCTATAAAACCTGACACTGCACTCGTTAATGCCTGCTGGGTGAGAGCCCTTTGGACAGATTTGCGCCAAACTTCACAGAAACCATTCTCGAGTCATGCTTAATAATGCCTGAAATTTTTATTACAATCTTTCAAGCAGTTCCACAGTCTATAGGCGACATACAAACACACATATTTCTTCTTTTACATACTAACCCTTTGAATGCTGAACGTCTTGATCCAAGAAGCGCTAAAATTGCCAGCCCTAGGTACAGTGTATCTGCTAAAAATGCCGGCTCTTTTTCCCGAAAAATGCAAGCATTTAGTAAAACAATTATGAAGATTTTATTTATTAACATTTATTTGTTTTTTTTTGCTTTGGATAAAATTGTGCATTAAGCAACATATATAAGTGCAATAATTTAAATTAAAAAAATAAAAGGATTAAATTTTTTTAACGAAAATTTAAACGAATTTCCCATAGGAAAGAAGCTATTACCGTAGGTCTAATGGCAAGACTTAACCCTAGAAGTGGCAAGCTTTTTACTCTTAACTGTAACATAAAAAAACAAAAAAAGCATAAAACATGCCTCTCTCCCCCTCTTATAAACACTAACCACAAAAGCTAAACAGGTGTCCACTGCGATCCCAATTAAGCCTACAAATGCCGTCAACTTCCACCCAAGCCAGCCACTGTTTATTTAAGGTGGTCCCCCCTCTCCGCTTTACCACACATTTGCAAGCCAAATGGGGATTGCTCATGGTCGGGATTTGAACCCTAGCACTTCCGAATGGCTAGAACGTTACGCTCGTCAGCGTAGCGCGTTAGCCGGTTCGGCTACTCAGTGCATAGGAGTAGAAAGTGCTTACTTGGTTATAGACCTGCCCGGTGGCAGTATAGTGCACTACGAGAGCAGGTTCGGTTGCTTGTCCCCAAAGGGCAACACGGTCTCGTAGCCGCTAGTGTCTAACAAGTTCACTAAACTGACGACAGATGCCTCCACCTGCCACTTCTTATTAAATATGTAAATGCGTCGTGAATTACAACTTTGCCAGTTCTAGGGTTAAGCCCGGGACCATGTTATTTTTTCTTCACTTCAAGGGGTGATAGTGCTCTTAAAAATAAACAAAAAATTACTTATAACCATTTGTCAAAAAATCTGTCGTTTAGCCGCTAGCCGCCATTTTGTAATTTTTACAAAAACATTGTATATCAAGAACTATTTAAGATACAGAAACCAAACTTTGCACACATATTTATTGGTCAAAGACACAAATAGTTTCAAAGTATCATTGAAATTGCTTTCACATTTTCAAAATGGCGGCCATTAAAAATATTTTAATTAAAATAACAAAAAACCCATTAACTTTATAAAATTTTTACAAGATACAAAAAAGATTGCAATTTTAATTTCACATTGAACGGTACTTTGCTAAACGAAATCCGTCCACGGATAGCCAAGAAAATGCAGGTTTAATGTTACATTACAGGGCCCACGCGCAACTGCGGAGCGGCCGTGACAAAGAAGCTGCGTTGTGCCAGCTGAACTCCGCTTCTTAGCCACGTCCGCTCCGCAGTGGCGCACGGGCCCTGTATTCTAACACTAAAAGTGTATTTTCTCAGTTATCCGTGAACGGATTTCGTTCAGCAAAGTACCATTCGATTTGAAATTAAAATTGCAAATTGCCATTTTGAAAATATGAAAGCAAATTCAATGATACTTTGAAACTATTTGTGTCTTTGACCAATAAATATGTGTGCAAAGTTTTGTTTCTGTATCTTAAATAGTTCTTGATGTATAAAGTTTTTTGTAAAAAATACAAAATGGCGGCTAGTGGCTAAACGAAGCATTTTTCGACAAATGGTTATAGATGATTTTTTGTTTATTTTGATGAGTACTATCACCCCTTGAAGTTTGTCCCCGACTTTAAAGAACACCCTGTATATATGTATATATATATGTGTCTGTGAACACGATAACTCTTGTAAAAATGGTCTGATCGTCCATGTCCATTGTAAACTATAGATTATAATTAGCCTTTACAATAGGCCCTGTTTTATAATGTGTTAGAAATGCAGTAGATTAATAATAAACATTAAAATGTTGTTATACAAATGAGCCGTCTTTAGTTATTGGCTGTTGCGGGATTGTTTACGATTGATCACAATCCCTGAAAGAATTCCGCCATAGAGTAATATGCATCAAAATAAAATTTATTTCTTTCCGAAGCTTTTGGTGTAATTTAAGCCAGTTACAATATCTGCATCATACTATAAACAGTGATTTTCCGAGTCTCGGAGCGAGGCACTCGACACCCAAGCTACAGTAACAGCGCATCAAAGACTCTCGGCACTCAAAGGGTTAAGATTATTTATGTAGGTAGCTCAATATACTACTATCTGATAATACCTGTCTGTTCATTACTCTAGTAATAACTGTAACACATATTTTATACAATAAAGGCTTGTCATTTGTCGTGAGTCTTTTCAGCTTATTTTTAGCATGAACAAAATTTCAAAGTTGATTTTACTTAAGAAACAAAAATATGAGTATTAAAATACTTTCAAAATAAACTAAATTTAGGTATAATGTTGATTTAAAAAAGTGTCACATTTTAGTGCAGTGTGAAACCACCCTTATTTCAGCAAACCTGCTATTTGATTATTATGAGGGGAGTAATATAAGTTCTAAAAAATTCGCTCTACTCACGACAGTGTGCTACATTCTTCACGATGAAGCATATAAATTCAACTTTCTCACAAGATTGGGGATGTGGCAAATGGTTACTAAATGTAATCTTATTCTTGTATCTAGAAATGGATTTATGGTTTAGTGATTCAGAAATGTATCTTTCACCTCCCTCACCTCATTCCCTAACTTAACCCCCATCTCTTCAGCCACCCGAGCTGCCACAGACATTGCTGCCACCCGTCGAGGTTGGGTGCACCCGATTTTCTTCTTTTCTGCTGTGAAGCCAGCCTGGTGTAGGTACTGAGGAATCTGGGTAGTCTTGCCTGAGCCTGTCTCCCCTTCTATGATGAGAATCTGTGGCATAAAATTACTTAAAATATTACGATTGATTTTAAATTTATTTATGGAAATATTAGTAGTTCCCTTTCACTCTTAGTATCTTGGAACTGGTATCGGACACAAAACTGAGAGATCCACATTTAAGAATTGGAATCAAGAAATTTTGTAAGAATCGCACCATCACCATACTAAAAAGTAAGTAAGTACCTGATGTTCCTTGATAGCAGCTATCAAATCTTCTTTAAAGGGGTATATCGGAAGACTTTTCTGTGTTTCTTCAATATTCATTTTTTTCCTTTGAGCTTCTGATATCTGTTCTTTATCCTAAAATCACATTTTGATCTATTGTTAGTTGAAAATTATGTAATTACTGTAACAATTTTTACACAAGCACTTCAGATAATAAAATGTGAGTCCTGAAAAGTTCAGGAAGGAACTCATGTTCTATGAAATTATAAATCTAATTGTTGCCTGAGAGTGCCCACATTATTGTTATGGTGAATATTAAACAATAAATTTCTTCTTTTATTTTCTCTGTTTTCAACGAAACTTGAAATGTAATGCAGGCACATCACCCAATAAAGCAAACTGAAAAAAGTTTAGTATTACCGGGAGAGGAGGGTTGTATCCTCAAAAGTTTTAACAATTATTTAACTTGTTTTCTGTTGTTGTTAGTTTATGAAATTGAGTAATCATTTTCGAAACAATACATTTTTATATAGTATAAACAAACATTGAATAATATGGTAGTTTTATTAACGTTATAAAGTTTTTTAATTTTCTCAAAGGAGAAAGTAAGTGTCAGTCCACTGATAGCGTTTATTTTTAATATCATGTGGTAAGTATCTCTAATAAACCAAAAAATTGAGGTTTTTTAGAGATAAATGATTCTGTTGTATTTCGAGTATCCAATTATCCTATCTTAGGTAATTGAAACTATTTGTTAAGACAAAAATTCATTATCTGCACAACCCTAGTTTATTATAGGACATATTTTGTATGTTTTAATGAGTATTATTATCCCCAAAGTTTTTTACAACTTGAATGAGCACCCTGTTGAGACAATAGACAAAATTTAGACATTCTACCTTTTTTTTACAATGATGACAATAAATTTAACGTTATTATTATTATTTAGTAAAATTTATTTATATTTTTTGTTATTGATTTGTATAAGAACTATTTTCAATTTTAAAAGTAACCCTATCTATGTATTTTATTTGTCTCCTATTACCTTATTGTTATCTCTGTTCCCAGGCATGCAGAGCGCTTGGATGAACTCAATCTGGTTTTCAAGAACAAGATCATACTCCTGTTGTTGATCACGCTGTTTTGCTCCAAAGTGAAACACAGCAGATGACATTTGCTCTTCCTCCCATTTTCGTTGCTCATAATGAGGCATGCGTTCTCGATCATCCACCTCCTCATAGTGATCTTTGCTCTACAAACCACCACCATGATTAGCTTTACCATAGAAAATTGTTATACATCATATTAGGATATAAATTTCTCAGTACAAGTATTAACATTGCTTATGACATTTAATTAAGGCAATAACGATGAAGGTTATACAAATAAAGTCTATTTTCAATAACACATTTGTTGCAAGGAAGAGAGGTTAATAACTTGTTGGCTTGGTTAATATGAAAAAGGTTAGTTTGTGTTGGAAACTTTAATAGTCAAAGTAACCTAGGCAAAATAAAATAAATTTGAAAACATTGTCCACTTACATTGCCCAGTGGACCGGCCTCGGGATAGTTAACCAGACACAACAAACTTCACAAACAGTTTTTAGAAACAGAATGAGGATTGAAAACTCCTAATATATGACAATAAATTAATTTTTTGAATTTATTATCTCACCGAGCTATTAATGACATCACTATATCATATTAGATCAAGTACCTGGTGACCGAGCTTTGCTTGGATAGAATAGGGCATGTATTATTATACAAGTTAATTAGCAAAATTAAAACACATTAATTACTCAATGAAAACATTTATGTTGTTTAAATAAAACTGATTTAATACACCTTAATTAATATAGCATAAACACTGAACAAAAATTTAATGTCCTTGGATGGGGATCGATCTCAAATCCTCCAGCACGTGAATCCAATGCGCTAGCACTGAGCTATGGCGACGGTCAAGTTTGAGATGTCGTTCAAGGTATTTTGGCCAACCTCAATTGTTTTAGCTGATCTTATACTTATTTGATTAGCCATAGTTATTAATAGCCTGTGATCAACTGATTTTGTTAGAAACGGAATGGGGATTGAAAAGCAAAAGAGAAATTTAATTTACACCAATTAACTGGTTTGTTACAGTGACTTCAAGCAATACAATGAATACGTTTTCTATCAAAACACGAATGATTTTGGAAATACTTTTCTCTGCTTTTATTTCGCACAGTTATTTTACCCTTTAGTTTTTATGAATTGTTCAGTAATTTGATAACTATTCATTTATACATAAAATAAATATCTTTGCAAAACCTCTCTCAACCAACAACTGTCAAACGGTTATAAATAGATGTTTTGATTTGTATTGTATTGTATTGTTAACATTTGCTTCTCCGTAAGCGTAATGTTAATTTTTTTAAATTTTAAACTTAATATTACAAGAAAACCGGAATTTTCCTAGACATTAGACCTATCTAGAACTTTTTCCTACTCGGAAATTAGTTACAGTAGAACTTGGATAATTCGAACCTCAAGGGGCCAGAAAGAAATTCGAATCATCCAAAAAACATAGCGTGTACACACGCTACAGAATTACGCCGGCGCCGTGTAGTGACAGACTAGAAATGTCAATGTTGTGATTTTTGAGCAGTAGAGGACTGGTGAGGGTGAGGGGTATTATGTGACCAGCAGGTGTAAGTGCTATGAGATGGGTTGGCGGGGGGTAGGTGCGTTGATCTAACTAAAAATAGTCTGCGGACAGGAAGTCCGAACGTTGTTTCCTGGAAAATTACACACAATGACTTGTTCACTTTATAGATTTACGCTGTAAAAACTTCAAATCATCCAAGAAATTATTCGAATTAAACAGGATATTTTAACATTGTTTTTATATAAAATTCTAGGGACCAAGACAAAATTTCAAAATAAAGAAGTTTTCGAATTACAGAAGTTTGAATTATCTACGTTCCACTGTATTTCCAAAATTTAACAAAATTCGTTAGAGCCGTTTTCGAGATCCGTGTGCAAATATACAAACCTTGCTCGTATTATAGTATTGGATTAAATTTACTATTATGATGACCTAAAAATGAATTCAAGAGTAAGCATTCATGTAGCTAAAAATTTCCAAATGACATACTTCAAAGAGAAGGATGATCTAGTTAAAAATTAAAATATTTTGATACCTTTGGTTATTATTACTGCAATAAATGTTTTTACAATTTCTTTTTAAATATGAACTGTACATTTGACCATGTCAATGAAATATTGTAAAAGTAAAATTTAATTTTATTTATTCACTTTATTCACTTCAATAAAATATGTAGCGGAATAAATTGCTCAGCTTGCTGACAAAATGTTAACAATTAATTATAAAAGCATTTGGTGATTCACTTACATCCTTGGTATCTTGGGGCATATGATAACGTTGGACTTTCTCCAGTTCCCCTGCTTTGTCATATTCTTTACCAATTGTAAGTAAAAACTTCTTTTTCTCCCGCATTTTTCTTTCTCTCTCTGTGATCCTGTAAAAAGTAATTACATTTTTTAACCAAAGGTTTAGTTTAGGCTTTAATTTAATTTGTTCAGCCAGAGCTTTAATCTTCTGGATGTAATTTTGTTTAATATTTCTTATTTAACTGATACGGTAGCTTAGGGGTAACATGCTGCAGGCCCTACCAGTAAGTCAAATGTTACTGGATTGAAACCGGTGATAAAAGTGACTTCTGTCAGATACCTGTACCTCTGACAGTTTTTTTTATAATTATACAAGGGCTATTTTTCTTCAAGTTCCAATCATCTATCTAAAGCAAGTAAGAGGTGGGGAGACGCTGGATTTGCGCGTCAATTGCAATTGCGTAGCTCCCCAATCACAATCCCTGCCAGTTTTAGCTCCAATGAGTCAGTCGTAGTCGAGCTACGTTCATGTAAGCACGGCTCTGATGCTCAATGCTCCAGTTACAAAGTGTAATCTGTTTTCTGCAAACAGAAGGATGTAGTGCAGCGGAAATCCAGAAAGAAAGAAAGAAAGAGACAGGATGAGCAACATGTATGGTAACAACGTTGTGAGTAATGATTATGTAGAAAAAAGCTAATACTTTACTCTGCTTTTGATAGTAAAATTATTACTTTCTGTGCATTTTTATTTCATTTACAGCTGATCAGAACTTGAAAAAATAGCCCTTGTATATTGGATATTAAAGCTCATAATTACAATCATCATCTAAGCAACTGAAGGTTGGGGAAAGGTAATTCATAAAAGTTATACTTGACCATTAAAACAAAAAATGATGACCTTAAGTATGGTAATTATTTAAGGAAAATAATTTTTCCGTGGTTAAAAATGTGGCTATACAACACATCCCAATATCTAACATTAAAGTAACTAGGAGGGGATAGATTTATCTTGCATTCTATTTTAACTGTTAACACAACTAAATCTCATCAAATTGTTTCAAAATGAAAATTACTGATGCAACAAATGACAAAAATGTACTGAAAAACAATAGCAAGGGAGTATCTTATTCAGAAATATATGTGGAAACGTTTTTAGGTGGTGATTGTTAGAAGTAAATCAACTTGGTCTGAAAACGTCCTATCTAAGCTCCCCAAAACAAAGAGAAAAATGTAATGTATATTATATGCAAGAAAATCAATTAATAATGTTTAAAAAATTCAGTTTCATATAGGCCTAGTTCTTAAAAAATATAATTAGAGGTGGTGGGTCAGTTGGTATCATGTTCAAAATAGCAATGTCAATGGTTTGAATCATTATAAATTCAGTTTTTACTGAATAGGTGTACTGTACTGACAGTACACCTAGTACTATTTCGGCCAACCCATAACTTTGCTTGTCTAAGTATTACTCTATATAAGCAAGGCTGTCATTTTCTTTTAAAAAAATTGAAATAAAATATTAAAATATGAACAAAAACACTTACTCATGTTCACCAAATAAATATTCATCATCTTTAATATCAGCTTCCAACTCTGCAAGTTTATCTTCTTTGCGTTTTTCAAGATATCTTCTCCTAGATTCAATACGTATGCGTGGAACAAGTTTTTCCCGATTCTCACTTTCCAGTTTAAGCCTTTTTGCTGCTTCTTCATATGCTTTTTTATCTGTAATGGGCAAAGAATTGGAACTAGGAGAAAATTGTGATTGATTTTCCATAATATAAGAAATGAACAGTTTCTGAGCTTGTTTAAAACTGCATTACTTCTGCTCTTCCAACTTATAACTACAAAAAGGTATTAAAAGGTTTGTTTTGACAATACAAATAATTTCATCCAAAGTTGTAAATTCAAAAATTGTTAGACTTCTAGTAGGGATGTGCGAATAGTGATGTTTGAGTTTGAATCAAACCCGAATAGAATATTTATTTACTATTCTGATTATCAAACATTTTCAAATCGAATATTAGCGTAAGGTTTTATTTTCATCCATTTAGGTGATCTTCAAAACTTGGGTGCGAACAGCCTAATTAAATAACGTAGTAATTGCATGTCTTTTAAAATATGTAGGGCCTGTATATAAAACTATCATGTTCTTCAAAGTTTATCTAAATATCATTTAATAATTTATAGTTTTAAAAATAATCATCCTATTTCTGAAAAGAAAAACAAGAGAGACAAAGTTAAATTAATTGTACAGTATGGGGAAACCCCCATCCCCCACCCACGTAATACCAAGGTTTTTTGAGTTGGTTTTGATGGGTGATTTGACCTTACACTTCATACCAAGTTTCATGGAAAATAAGGAAGAAATTGATGTTTTTATATTCTCCATAAGAATAACATTGAGCGCTTTCAGACAACGTCCTGTGTTTATCATGGACAGTAAATTTAACTTTTCTCTGGAACCGTTAATCATAGATAAATAATTAAAATACTAATTTGTTTAGTTTTTTAAGCTGGTTTCAATGGTGCCAGTCAAGTTATACTTTACTGTTATTATTTTTGCTTGAAGAAAATTTAAAAATTGGATTTTTTTTCATTTAAAAGACCATAACTTTTGAACCATAATTTTTACAGACAAACGGGTGGTGTCGGATTATTTAGTACTCTGTTCACCATAAACTATCAAATTTCAATCAAAATCGTTTGAACTGTTATTGAGAAATTTGGATTTTTCACGTTTTTAGGGGTGAACTACCCCTAAATCAAAATAAAAAATTCAAAAAAAACGCCTGTAGATACGGTGAATATACACATACATACCAAATTTCATCTAAATTGACCAATGGGTTAGGCTGTGGCTCTTTACACATCAAGACACACAGAAAAACACACACACACAGACACGGGATGACATCTCGTCGAAACCCACTTTTTTTGGATTCAAGGGGCCCCAAAATGGATATAACCGCTCTCAACTCAAATTTTGCCGAAAACAATACTTTCTCCATATACTATGTATAAGGGGAGAAAGTAAAAATACAAAAACTGATTTAACCATTGTTACAACTAAACAAATCAATCTCTTTAAAAAATATAATACATATTGAAAAATAAGTAAAATTTCTTTAAATATTTAAATAAGTGTAAATAAGATGGTCAATCAACCATCAAACAAATCATTGGAGCAAGCACTAAACCACCAGTTGGTCGACCACATATCAGCTGTAAAATGTTTTTACGGGTGAGATGAATTGCCAAAAACTTTTAACCATAGTCTACTTGTACTTTTATGCCATCAGCTCTTGACATTTCATTATTTTTTATATTAGAGCAATTTTTAGCAATGTTAGGGCATCTGCTGCCCTATCTAAAAATGTTTTCAGAGTAGGCCTATTAGGGTTATAAACGAATGTAGGCCTAAGGAGGAGAAAATGATCTATAGTATTTTATTTCTCAATGATTAAGATTTTTTAGCTAAGATGTAGATAATTCAAAATTAATTGTCTTTTCTTTTACCTTGAAAAGTAAAGACAAATAGTTTTAAGTAAAAGTAAAAAAAAATCTCCAATTAGCATTTACAATTTCTAACAGTATAAAAGTAAACAAATACCTGATCGAGAAGTCACTACATTTCTGGTTTTTTGTTTGTCTTTCTGTTTTAGTCTTTCTGCAAACTCATCTCTCTGCCGTCTGTCTTCCTCACTATCACTAGTATCAGATTTACTTGAGTTACCCATCTGAAAAATATTATATATGTTTGAAACTTTAGCTTATTCTCAAAATGAATTAGACATAAATATTGCTTTTCAACCAATATAATGTTTTTCAATAAATATAAGTTATTTGAAAAAACCTGTATTACTTCCTCTTCATCAATGATCAGCCTAGGCCCTGGGTTAGACAGTAGAGAGACAGTGTCAAAAATTAAAAATTTACATTTAAAACATATATTTATAACTGAAAGATCACACTTAAAACATACATTTAGAAACTATACATTTTGGTGGCGATGGACAGCTAATTAATTCCACCCAAGTTCTCAAAGTACCCCACATTTGAATAGAATGGGTTTGCCAGTAAAAATTGCTTGGACTTAATTTTCAAACTTGTTGAGTCAAGTTCTGTTATTTTGCTAGACAGAGCATTGTACATTCTAACAGCCATGGCAGGAAGGCTGCTCTCCTCACAGATAGCCTGCAGCGTTTTGTGTTTAATTTACGGTCACATTTGATATTATGGACATGCATTTCACCTCTTGTTTTATGAGTGTGAAGTTTCTTTAATGAAGAAGGCTGTAACTGATATATGAATTGATTGAAAACAATAAAAACATTCAGGAGTTTGAAAAGTGGTCTACAAGGTTCCAGTCTATTGCTACTAGTCATGATTTTGAGAACATTTTTTGTAGTTTAAGAATCTTTACTCAGCCGGATGCTTTGCCCCAAAGTATGATGACATAGTTAATGTGACAATGAAAAAGGGAGAAATAGACCATCAGAAGATATTGTTCCATGATCTGATGCTTAAGCTTTCTAAAGAGGTAAATGACTGAGCTATTTTAGGAACTACCACGACTTGTCATTCATTCTAGACTAGCGGATTATAGAGAACCTCATCAAACGCAATAGCGATCACAGCACATCTTATTGCTTATTTTAATAATTCTAGCATGACCAGGCACTATTAATTATATATTTCAGGCCGCGCTAATGTGACCGGGAGGAGGTTAAGTCCCTCCAACACCATAATATTTTAGTTTTTCCAACATGTCGAAGGAGACCATGTCAAAGGCTTGCGACAGGTCACAAAGAACCAGTTGAAAAGTTGATTGATTGCAATGTTACAACTCTTTATGAAGAAAAGTAACATTACTATCAATAGTATAATACTAGCATTGCTATTGTAGAGCAAATACATTGTCCGATTGCTAATTGTTGATTGCTAATTGTTACTGTATGTTGTTAGGAACACAATCACATTAGGTATGGTACACATTACTTCTAAACTAGGTAATTATTTTTTACTAGATCATTTCAGAAGGGCCCTTAAACTCTGGGGTCAGAAATACCTCGAATCTTGTAATATTATAAAAATACTACTCCCCTAATTATTATTATTTATCTATTTTTGTCATATGAATCAACGAAATATCGGGGATGAAATGTAGTCCCATATTTATATTATAATGAGCAAGAAAATTATAGAGAAACACAAAAAACAAATCTAAAAGTAACAATGTAAAAATTTTATTTAAAAAAGATAATTCAAAAAGCATGAAACTTATACAGAAGGGTAGATTCTACATGTAATATTATAAATACTTTAATTCTATTTGTTACTATTTTTTTACATGAATCAACGAAATAGGTATGGTATATTAAACTAAAATTTATAGTACAGAAAAATAGGAAAGAAAAGAAACAAAAGAAATATTAAAATAAAAAAACTAAAAAACAAAAATGAAACTTAAAAATTGAAATTGAAGCAATTTTACAAACAGTTTTTTTTTTTATTTCAAGCAACAATTTACAATTTATAAAGTTATGAATTTTTATTTTTTTGCATTAAAATAAATATATTATGAAAGATATAAAAAAAATATGATACAGATAATATGATAACATACATATGATAACATGATATGATAATATGATACAGTGTAAATATTTACTTTCTTAGGTAACTTAAATTGTTTATTTTAGCTAAAACTATTGTAGACGACCATAATAGAGTGAGCGAGTCCAACTATTATAGAACGGCTAGTAGCTGTAGAGCCGCTCGCACAGGCTAATGACATTTTCCGTATTCTCGGGTGCTTCCACTGTTTTAATCTGAAATTTCGTTATTTTGGGTTGGATCAATGTCATAAATGTTTCTATTGTAAAAGCTTGTGTGCTGTTTTAGTACCTCAAATCAGTCGCTGAGGACCCAATATCATAAAATATCAAATTGTACTATAATTGATCTCTGGTAATGTGTATGTTCAACCTAAATGGTGTTTCTGTCGGTACAAATTGACGGACAGTCCGAGGTACATATTTCGTATCATCAGCCACTTGGAGATGTAAAATCCCATCTTAATTATATAAAATACCACTGGCCGTCTAATCCAACTACAGTAACTGTAGTTGGACAGATTAGACCAACTGTTAGTATATGTCAATATACCTTCCTCGATGAGATAGGGAAAGTATTGGTTAGTAACATGAGATGACATGACATATATGACTAGGAGGTTCAAAAACCGACTTTGAAAGAGAGCTTTGAAACAAATGAAAGGAAGGAAGAATTAAAGAAAATAATGAAATCAAAGATCCTAGTGCTTTGGTACTAGGTGAGGGGGAGGTGTGTTGGATGGGCACTAGAAAAGTGCCTGAAAATAACATAAAAATTACCCACTTTCCCCCCACAAAATCGATATCCCTCCTACAATTCCTCACATCTAATTTTTAGGGCTAAAAATCCCCAAAGTGGGAACCATTCACACGCCTAGAGACACTGAAGAAGTTAGGTTATGATGCTGTTGTTCTCCAAAGAACCGGTTTCCGGATTTTAAATCCCATTTTATAGCTCCAAAAATGAAGACACAAGAGGAAGTTTTTCAGCTGAATAAGTCTATGACTTAAACCAGGGCTGGAAGATGGAACGCTGGTCTTCAGCCAACCACCTCCCTGAAACATAGCTCAATCGATATCGTTAGGATGGATTGCCATGCCGATCTCCACAGAGAGTGACACTAGCTGCGCGATCCTTCTGTCACACTCGAAAAAAGTGTGTCTGAAATGCCGGGACAGTATAGATCCGTACATCTGTCGACTTTGCCTATCTTGTGCAGGTTGGAAGTGAGAGTACCCGTGATCCGATAGGGATTGGAAAACAAAGAATTCGATCCATCTATAGCAATGAGAAGAATATTATATTAACATATATACGCACATGTAAAGTCGATGGATGTAGTCTGAACAGACCGATTGACTTGTCTATGCATGTAACCGTATAAAGTCAGACTAATAAACGTCTTATATGTCTTAGTGTTGTAATGTTTTACAATGAATATTGTATTTACTTCCCTTTGGAATGTAGCTCAGATCTTGGATATGTATAAAGGGAATGTTTTAATTTTTCTAAACAGCTGACCTAATATGACAATATGCCGTTGAATTATCAATATTGGTTGAACACATATGACGTCAGTTCCGTTGCAAATTTTGCGTGACGCGAATTAATAATAACCCCCTTCCATGAGCTTAAACAAGCCCATGTCAAAACTAGGGAAAATAATTGTATTAACTTCCCTGTGGTAAATAAATTAGATCACGGATATGTCTAATGTGAATGTTTTCAATAATTCTAAATCAGATGTCCATACAAACATATGACGTCACTGTTTCAAATTTTGGTCTTTAAAATTTCTAACACCCCACAGCTAAGACCCATGTCAAAAGGTCTTCATATGGATAAATCTTATCCCCGGGGAGGGCGTGATAGCATTGGTGATTAACGCAAAACAAGGTGCAGCGGAAGTTAGAGCTATTGTATATTATTTATTTATTTATTTATTTCATTTGTTTAGACCCATAGAGGATCACATGAAACAAATCATGATCTGTTGCTTTTCTTTTTCCTCCAGAAATCTTTCATCATCTCGCTGTGTTTGGTGCGACGCTCTTCTGTCCATTTTCCCCTAGGTCTTTTCGGTGTGTCTTCCGGTGCAACTTCCCAGCTGTGGATTTTGTGTATGAAAATTTTCCGATCTGCAATGTCTGTGGGTGTGATGCTGGCATTTCTGAGATCTGTCTGGACTTGTGCAATCCAACCTGTTGTTGTTTTTATTTTCTGTAGGTACATCAAGATTTTCTTCGTCAGTCGGTTGTCAGACAGCCTTATACCATGACCATAAAATCTCAGTCGTCTTTTGCGGAAATCAACTTCGATGTTTTGGAGTAATTTTCCGTGATTGTATGCGATTGGAGACGGTATCCCTCGTCCGTGATTTTAGGCCCAAGAATTTTCCGAATGATCTTTCTTTCCGCTTTCTTGATATTTTCTAAATCCCCTTTGCAGTTTAGGTTTAGAGTCTCACTAGCATAGAGTGTTTCGGGTTTGACGACAGTCGTATAGTGCCGAATTTTTGTGTTAATGTTCATATATCGTTTGTTATAGATATTCGCGACTTTGCCATACGCTTTTCGCAATTTGATCTCACCTGCTTTTTGTGACAATCTTTCTGTACCTGTGGGCTCTAAAATTTCACCTAAATATTTGAAGTGACTGACCTTTTTTATTTCTCCGATTTTTGTGGTCAACATCTGTGTCTTGATGTGTTTTGTAGTCATGAATTCAGTTTTTGAGAAAGAGATTTTGCAGTCCGACTTTTTCGGTGCATTCTTTTAGAACTTCAATCTGATGGATTGCTGTTTGTTCATCCGCCGAGAGGATCGCGAGATCGTCGGCGAAAGCTAGACATGTGACATTGATGTTATCCTGCCGTCTTCCTAGCATGACTGGTCTCCAGGCGTTCCGTTGCATCATTTCTTTTTCCCATTCTCTCATAACTCTGTCCAGAACGATGTTGAAAGGTAGAGGGGACAGTCCATCGCCTTGTCGAACACCGGTTTTGGTGATAAATGGTTGTGAGACTTCACCATTGAATTTGACCTTAGCAGTTGTATCTGTCAGTGTTTCTCGGATGAGTCGTCTTGTTTTTGGGTCCAGATTATTTTCTTCAAGTATATTAAAAAGAGATTGTCGGTCAATGGAATCATACGCCTTCTTAAAATCGACAAATGTACATATGGTTGGAAGATTTCGTATGGCTCGAAGTTTCAATGTGGACTTCAGATTGAAAATTTGCTCAGTACATGATCTGCTTGGTCTGAACCCTGCCTGGTACTCACCAATTAGGGGTTCGAGCTGTTCTTGTGCACGTTTGAGGAGTCATGCGGATATGATTTTGTAAGGTACAGAAAGGAGGGAAATTCCTCTATAGTTATTCACATCGGATTTGTCTCCCTTTTTGTGAAGCGGGTGAATGAGGGCGCACCTCCAGTCATCTGGCAGTCTTTCATTTTGCCAAATTTCCTGAATGATTTGTGTGATTTCCTGTAGTGATCGAGGCCCAAGATTCTTTAATAATTCTGCTACGATTCCGTCTTCTCCTGATGTCTTACCGTTCTTAAGTTTTTTAATATGGTAATGGATTTCTTCCCGTGTTGGTGGGTCAGCGTCAGGTTTCTTGTGCTCTGAGAATGTGCATGAGAGTCGTTTGTGTGGTTCGGGACAGTTAAGAAGATTGGAGAAATAGCGTGCTAATTCTTCACAATTTTCTTGGTTGGTGAGAGCAAGTCTTCCATCCTGTTTCTTGAAGCACAGATTTTGTGGAGAGTAACCTTTAATCTTGTTAGCAAACGTTCTATAAAAATTCCTGCTGTTGTAATTTCTAAAGTTGTTCTCAATTGATTTAAGTTGTTCAGTCATGTAGTCGCGTTTGGTTTTCCTTATGATTCTATTTGTCTTTTTCCGGGCCTCGAGAAAATATTGTAGGTTTCCTAGTGATCTTAAGCTGTTGTAACCTTGGAAGGCAAGCCTACGATTGGTAATGGCTTGATCACAGCTTGAGTTCCACCATGGGTGTTTAGCCTTCTTTTGGAGTGGGATCAGTTCTTTCGCTTTTTCAATAATTTTAGAGGAGAAGTCTGTCCAATTGCTCGTCGGTTCTTTATCCCATTCTTCTGTGATCCTTGTTTCTCGAATTTTAAATGTGTCAAATTTTGGAATTTGGGTTCTTTTGTGATGAACTCTTTTCGGTGAAAATTTTACTTTAACCCTAGTTAGGTAGTGATTGGAATCGATGTTCGCAGTTCATCGAATATACAATAATATTGTATATTATTATTTTTATTATTTATTTTATTTGAATTTTTAATGTATAAGAATAAGGACAGCTGTTTAGATGAACTGAAAACCTCTTTGGTATTATAACTGGTAAAATAATTCTTTGGTATTACCATAGTTAATATATAGTTCTTCTATCATCAATGATATACCATTGATAGCTTAGAAAATCCGTGGTAAAATAGAAATACGGTCATTTTTGGAGCTAGAAAATTAGATTTAAAATCCGGAAACCGGTTCTTTGGAGAACAACAGCATCATAACCTAACTTTTTCACTGTCTCTAGGCGTGAGAATGGTTCCCACTTAAGAGATTTTTAGTCCTAAAAATTAGATACGAGGAATTGCGGGAGGGATTTCGATTTTGTGGGGGAAAAGTGGTGAATTTTCATGTTATTCTTAAAAATGAACACAAAAACTGACTAACTGGTCAGTTTGTGTGATAAAAATGATAAACTGTGGTTGCCTCATCCGATTAAGGTTTATGAAAATTATTATTATCAATAATTGTACAGTACTGTACAATTACTATTTATTATTCATTTTGATGACACGTGTCACGGTACATGTGATTTATACAAACAATGTTCGTATACATTTCTAAAAGTTATAATGGGTTGTTAGTTGGTGAGCTATTAGTGATGAGTGAAAGTGAGTCTGACAGAGAAGTTGGAAGAATTTCTAACCCTAAAACACCAGGAATCCAAAGCATCGTAAGTTTGTGCTTTAATTCCAAAAAAGAAAGGAGAAAAAACTAAAAATTTGAAATGGGGTTAAGTTCCAGCATAGATGAATGGATGGTAAAGTATAATATAATCCGTTCCTCTCTGGTTCCAGTAAACAGGAGATTTTTTATACTGTAAAATATGCAACGAAGAAAATAAGGACAGGTTATTTGCTGTTAAAAATTTATTCAGATAAAAAAGCATATATATATGATTGTTAATTGTTGTGTGACTGTGTTATACGTGTGTGTGTGTGTGTGTGTGTGTGTGTGTGTACGGACATTGGGAAGTGTGGGGAAAACTAGGGCCGCTGGTGGGAAATGTTGGGCTTATGTACAGTGGGAATTTTTAGTGGGTCAAGCTGGGAAATTTAGTTTTTTGACCTGGAGACATTGTTTTGTTTTTCATTATCAGTATATTTAAACAGTTTGATTGTTGGTGAAAATCTAGTGATAAGTATTATTGGTTCCAACATCAGGAACTTATCAGCGAATGGTTGAGTGGTGAGTTATGAAACGTAAATTTCGTTGATATTTATTTCATCTCATAGCTTTAGTGGTTACCCACAGCTGAGAGTGTAGTTTGTTTAGGCCTGGATAATTTCAGCTTATACTATCTAAGAATTGAAGAGTAGGCCCCTAGTTGTTAATTTATTAATACAGTACTAATAATATTAATACTAATGATTTTATGTAGCTATATATTAGATTTAACTTAACGTTGTTTAATTTATTTTAGTATTAAATCATTTATTTTAGATAGGAATGGCATATACATGATTTGATTTATATGTTTGGTTGACTGTCCGAGCTTGCACCTCACGAAATAATTAACCAGTATAAATAGGGAACTGACACATACTTTCTCCATTAAGTAATACCGTAGGCTATAGCCTAGTAAATTAATGATATACATATCTAATACTACTATATCATTATTTAATGTCTATTAAAATAACATGGTAAAAATCTACCGAATTAAGGTTTCATTGAGAACTTCATTCATTCATTTCATTTCACTTCAGAAGAACCTCATTTCATTCAGAAGAAGATTTCATTCAGACAGTCCCCTTTTAATACAAAATGAAATATTTTTGTGAATTCATCCCCCCCTCCGAGGTAATAACAAACCTTTTTGAGCAGGTTTTATTGGGTGATGTGACCTCTCGTGCTGTGTTTTGAGTTTCATGAAAATGGTGTATAAATAAGGAAGCTATTGATTTTTTATTAATTCCATTATATTTATTAATTCCATAAGAGGAAAATTGGAGCTCTTAGACAATATACTGTGTTTACTTCAGACATTTAAATGCTCTGAAACCCTTAGACTTTGTCTTTCAATTCAAAATACATTTGTTTTAGCTGGTTTAGTGGTGAAAGCTAATTTACCGTATACTTAACCGGTATCATATTTGGACCCTGGGCAGTGTAAACTATGAAATTTTAATATAAATCCTTCAAGCGGTCTCAGGAATTTATTTTTTAATATTTTACTTGTGAACTGCCCTTAAAAGTCAAAAATATCTTAGGCTATTGAACAGATATTTTTACAGACATGTAGATGTTTTCATATTATTTTGGACCCTTACTTCTGTAATCATTGAAATTTTAATCCAAATCCTTAAAGCTGTTTCTCAGGAAATTGTTTTTTTTATATTTTACATATGAACTACCAGGAAAAAATCAGGCTATTGCCAATTTGCAAAATTGTATATCATAAAAATTATATAAAGTGTTTTCTTGGGATCGTTAAAAAGATTGGCAAACGGATGCTTATCAAGAAAACCACTTTAAGCGAATCGTCTTGAGGAAATAGAGCTATTACAGCGATTGTCATGTAAGACCTAGACCTGGGACCAAGTTTTTTTTGGATGCTCCTAGATAGATGCCATTAGATTCCTAGATAGATTGACTGGAACGGTGGGGACGTCCTGTAATCCAGCTACTTGGAGGTCACGAATTGTGGATAGTTGTGATAGATGGTCGGTGGATTTAGTGTTCTCTTGTATGGATTAACGACCGCATTAACACACTATTGAATCCTACGTTAATCCACAAAGACCATCCTCATATTTATTTTTTATTTATTTATTTACATTCATCTGTTTTCGCCCTTTCATGCAAATAAAATTGCTTGAAAATAGATTTGTCAATTGATACAATAATACATTTCCTTAAGCTAAGAGATACATAACTGCTCTTAACTGAAGATGAAAAAAGGCAGTTCAAGTCTGTTACCGTCTATTTGTGTACTCGGAGCCATTCAATCAATATTCAAATACTCATTGAGGCTGTAACAACACTTCCGAAGAATGTACTCAGCAGCTAGCTTTTTGAACTTGCTGAGACAGGGCCGATCCTTAATGTGAGTGGGGCAATTATTGTAAATTTTTAACCAGAAATATGATGGTAAGTTTTCGAAGAAAGTTGTTTTGTGGATAGTGTATTGCAAAACTGCTGCATTTCTAGTGGAATATTAATGATGATGGTTATTGGAAAAAAATCTGTGAAGGTTTGATTTAACAAATAGTAGACATTGAAGAATAAAGAGAGATGGAAGTGGAAGAATATGAAGATCCCTAAATTTTTGCCTACAAGAATCTCTAGGACCTGAGCCAGAAAGCGGTCTGATGGCTCTTTTCTGCATCTTAAAAACTTTGATTGCCTCGGCTGAATTTCCCCAGAACAATAGACCATTAGAAATTAGAGAATGGAAATAAGCAAAATATACCTGCCTTTGGACCTTGAAATCTACAGCTTGAGAAATGGAAAGCAGAGCATAGTAGGCTTTACTTAGCCGAGGAAGAAGAGACTCATCGTGATGATGACATGAAAAAGTAGAGTCAATTTCAAGGCCCAGAAATCTGGTAGAGACAACAGCATTGAAGTGAGCAGGAAGATAAGAATCGTCTGATTGAGGATTTCTACTGTGATTGATGTGGAAGTTAATGAATTGAGTTTTAGCTTGATTCAATTTGAGGCCATTTGCATCACACCAAGAGTCTATTTTGTCTAGAGTATTAATCAGATTCTGGGATGGCTCAAATTTGTTGAAGCTGGATGAGACAATGGAGGTGTCATCTGCGAACATCAAGATCTGTGCATTGGATGTTAGGTTTGGAAGGTCATTGCAATATACAAGAAAAAGAAGGGGACTCAGGATGGAGCCTTGAGGGACTCCCAAAACCACTTTACAAAAGCCACTTTGTGCTCCTGAATTCACCATCACCTTCTGTTCTCTACATATTAAACATATTATACATAAAAATTATTATTATATCCCCCTGCAAGGAGGATATTCTATCTACACCAAACACCTACTCCAAACACCTCATCCCCGCTAAACCCTTACCGTGTAGGCCTATGTG